>ML786960.1:40133-90073 GCA_009831015.1 Picea engelmannii
CCTTACTCTTCTCCTGTAGTCATGGTCATGAAGAAAGAAGGTTCTTGGAGAATGTGTCCTGACTTTCGTGCCCTCAACAAACTGACCATTAAAGACAAATTTCCCATTCCTGTCATTGATGACCTCCTGGATGAATTGAGTGGCACCCAATTCTTTACTAAAATTGATCTTTGCTCGGGCTATCACTAGATACGTATGAAAGAGGCAAACATTCCCAAGACGACCTTTCACACTCATGAGGGACACTATGAGTTTTTGGTCATGCCCTTTGGCTTGTGTAATTCCCCCTCCACCTTCCAAAGCCTCATGAATCATGTCTTTCATCCCTTTCTCCATTATTTTGTCTTAGTTTTCTTTGATGATATACTCATCTATAGAAAAACCTAGACAAACCATCTTACTCATGTGGATCAAGTTCTCCATCTACTCTCTCAGCACCAACTTTTCCTGAAACAGTCTAAATGTGATTTTGGTGCCTCAGAAGTAGAATAATTGGGTCATCTGGTTGGCAAGGATGGCATTAGGGTGGATCTG
Organism: Picea engelmannii; assembly: GCA_009831015.1. Classification (NCBI taxonomy): domain Eukaryota; kingdom Viridiplantae; phylum Streptophyta; class Pinopsida; order Pinales; family Pinaceae; genus Picea; species Picea engelmannii. The sequence goes on from ML786960.1 coordinate 40,668, forward strand.
AAAAAGATTGAATCTATGCAAGATTGGCCGCACCCAAAGACTCTCAAAAGCTTGCGTGGATTTCTGGTCTTAATAGGGTATTATCGCAAATTTGTTAAGAACTACAGAAAGATTGTAACACCTCTCACTACTCTCCTAAAAAAGAAATATTTTACTTGGACTCAAGCCACTGCTCAAGATTTTCAAACCTTGAAGATGACCATGTGCACCACTCCAGTTCTGGCCCTTCCTGATTTCACAAAGAACTTTGTGTTGGAATGTGATGCCTCAGGGAAAGGAATCGACTTTGTCCTTATGCAAGAGCGTCGACCTTTGGCCTTCACCAACAAGAAACTATCTGAAAGGAATCTGGGCAAACCCATTTATGAAAAGGAAATGTTGGCTATTCTTCATGTCGTTGATCTATGGTGCCCTTATCTCTTGGGGAAACGCTTCAAAATTAAGACCGACCATCAAAGCCTCAAGTACTTTCTGGAACAATGCATTTCCTCCTCGGAGAAACAAAAATGGGTGACTAAGATCTTTGGATATGATTATGAGATCATTTACAATAAGGGCAAAGAAAATGTAGTGGTGGATGCACTCTACCGAAAATATGAAGAAGAAGGATCTCGTTTTTCTCTTTCCTTCATTGTACCCGATTGGCTCTAAGATGTGCACCAGGAATGGCTTCAAGATCCCAAAATTTCACATCTGATCCAGCAATTGCAGACCAATGCTCTGGCTCCCCCAGGGTACTCTTGGCTCTAGGATGAGCTTCGATACAAAGGCCATTTGTATTTAAGTAAACAATCAAAGCTTAAATCCATAGTACTTTCTGAGCTTCATGCTACACCCACAGCGGGGCACTTAGGGTTCACCAAAACATATGACAGGGTCAAATGCTTTTTTTTTGGGATGGTATAAAACAGGACATCCGTAATTTTGTCGTTGAATGTGAGGTGTGTCAACACAACAAAGGAGAAATAGTCAAATCTTCGGGAATACTACAACCGCTTCCGATTCCACTTGCTATTTGGAAGGATATCTCTATGGAATTTATTACCGGGTTACCCAAATCGGGGAATAAATTAGTCATAATGGTGGTTGTGGATCTCTTTTCCAAGTATGCTCATTTCTACGTTCTTCAACACCCATTTACTACATCCACGATGGCTCAAATTTTCATGGACCAGGTCTTCAAGCTTCATGGCATGCCACACTCTATTGTTTCTGATCGTGACCCAACTTTCACAAGCAATTTTTGGCAAGAACTGTTTAAGCTACAGGGCACCCAATTGCATCTCAGCACATCTTATCATCCCCACATTGATGGTCAAATGAAAGTTGTCAACAAGTGTTTGGAAACATATCTGAGGTGTTTTTCCTCTAAAAAACAACATCAGTGGGCTCAATGGTTACCCCTAGACAAATGGATGTACAACACTTCCTACTATACAACTACTTGCATGACTCATTTTGAATCGGTATATGGACAGAAGCCACCTTCAGTTCTCTCATACTTACCGGGTACCTTGAAGGTCCAGGCGGTTGACCAAAAACTTACAGTTCGAGAGGATATTCTTTGTACCCTTAAAGAGAACTTAGTCATGGCACAAAATCACATGAAGGAACAAGAAGATCAAGGTCGCTCTGAATGTCAATTTGCAGAAGGGGATCAAGTGTTTCTGCAACTGCAACCATACAAGAAAACTTCCCTCAAGGCCGAGCATTTTCAGAAGCTAGCACCCAAATTTTATGGTCCTTATACAGTTCTGAAGTGTGTGGGACAAGTCGCATATCAGTTAGCTCTACCTAGTTAGTCAAAGCTACATCTTGTTTTTCATGTTTCATTCTTAAAAAAGGTGATTGGAACTAGGTGCCAAATTCAAACCAACCTTCCAGAGTTAGCTGAAGAAGGATCCATTTGGCTATATCTAGAGCAGTTTTGGACCAGTGTGAGCGTTGCCTGCATTAGATAACCATCAAGGAAGTGCTAGTCCAGTGGAAAGATACAACTCCTCAGATTCCACTTGGGAACCAACTACCATTTTGCAGCAGTTTTCACATCTCAAGCCTTGAGGACAAGGCTATTTTTAAGGGGGTGAACATGTTAGGGTCCTAACCCACACATAGGTAGATCAATATATTCGGATGTAGTAAAGGTCAATATTAATAAGGCCTTTCAATAAAATAGAATAAGGTGGATGTAAGAAGACCTAATAGAAGCTTTTGCTTCTAGAAGGATCTTCCTCTAGATGCTTCTCTTGATAGACATATTTAGTATAAATAAGGGTCGAGGCTATGAAAACCCTAGCTTGGAGATTATTGTAATAGAGCGCTGCTTGACTGGAGGTTTCCCCCTCGAAGAGGCCCATGAACATTTCTTTATGAATCAAAGTGCTATTTCTATTGTTGTTCTTATATCATTTATATGTTATTGTGGAGATTATGCTAGTTATATTACTGTTATTCTACCATTTCTAGCATTTTATTTTTGTTCTTCATATTTATTATATATGGTATCTTGAACATACTCTTAATGAAATTTATGTAATGCCATTGATGAAAAGATCCCAGATCATTGGTGCATGTCATAATTCTTGAACATGTTTGTGGCATGATTATAGAACGAAGGTAGTCTGTAGTTACGTGTAAAATAATGATGTCATGATAATTAAATAAGACTAATGGTGGATTGTGTATCCAAGAAAAATCTTATAGCATGGCTAAGAATGATGTTGATTATGTTGTTATTGTAAATGAATTTCATTTATATGAAGACAAATGAGGATGGTATGAATGATGACGAAGTTAATTGGTGAAGGGAGCTGGTGAGCTTCTATAAAATATCAAATGATCAGGTAGCATCAAGTAATTTGATAATAGCCATGCAGGTATGCATTTGGTTTCATATGTTGCATTAAATGATAAAGGGAATTGAGGTAAGAATTCCCTCAGTTAAATTTCAATATTTGGATTGATGTGTAAAGGAAGAAAACCTTGGAGGAATAAATGTTGTTTTATGATTGAAAGAATTTATATAGCATCAATGGTATGTTATGTGGGTTATGAGGTCATAAAAAAGTCAATTCAAGAGACATATTCCTTTAGTAGAAAACAATGCCATTAATAATGAACATGTGTGAGGCCATGATGTAGTTGGAAATGGAAGGGCTATAGTTCCATATAGGAGCATGATGTTCTTCTGATGAAAACCTGCACCACCTCCTGGGGGTCACATGAACTCCTGGTCTAGGATCATTCAAACTAAGGAGTTGGATTATCTTTCGGGCTCTTGATGAACCCTCAAAATACTCTACCATAGGCCTTTTCTCTTTTTCCTGTGTGCAAATTACGTTCGCAAGGGTCTTATCATGTAAATAGAGAAATCCACATGACCTTGGGCCAAAACCATGGGATAATCTCTTTAACCTGCAGAAAATTCAACACTTCAGAGCTCTGAGCTTCGAGAGTTCGAACAAAAAAAACCCACAATCCTCCCGAATGTTGAATTCATGAACAACCAAACAATGGTGGGGATCAATGGTTCACAATACGCTCTGAGATCTACGAATCACAGGGACTTTGGGGCTCCAAGATTATATATTCTTCCCTACTCCAACATGAAATACTTATGGATGCATGAACTCTGAACTAGGATATCGAATGGTTTCCATCCACCTCAGATCAATAGTCTTTGTTTACTCTGCACTTCAGGCTTCATATGTTTTCGCGACACAACACTCCAAATCCTCCGAAGTGCCAAATTGGTGAAGGGATGGATCGACGATCCATGTGTCCCTCTCAATAAATGGTCGAGGTATACTCTGACCTTTAGGCCTTTGAGAGTTCTCGAACTAAAACACTTTACACCTATGTTTTCCCGGACTACCGGACTTCCATATAACTGTTTATCTACAGACACGTGTCCCTCATATTCCAATGGTCCATATTGACTTTGGCCTTCGGCTCTTCATGGAATTAACTTCCTCCACAACACACACCCGAAAACTTTCGAATTAAAAAAGTACTAAGGGATTAAAGAGTTAACACCCGCAAACCTTCTCCATATCTGACAATTGTTCAAACCTTTGGCTCCCTCCAAATTGATCTTGTTCGCTCATCCTTAAAAAAAAGGAATTCTTCCTTTAGAGAACTAAATCTCGCTATCCTTCCTCAGCTTTGTCAACTTTGAAGGACTTAGTCTTTGGCACACACTTTGCACTACTTCTCCTAAGCTTGAGACTTGGAGAAATCTCCCATGCACTCCTTGTGCTCACTCTCCTTGAGAGTCTTTAAAAAATTCACTAAGTGCTGGACCTATGCATAGCTTGCACAGGTCTATCCTTCAAGATTTTATACTCATATGAGTATATGTGCACTCCTTGCACTCATTCTCCGAAATTCACTTTATCTCTCTTGAAATATTGATTATGAAAATGACTCTTCCCTTACACTCCTTGCATGGCCACTGTGCACTCCTTAGACCAATATTTCAGAAGAGAAACAATTGAAACTTATAGAACATCACAAGTTCATTCATTCAACCTTTAAATACACATACATTCATATAAACACAACAAATAGATAACATAACATTACCCAAATAAATTAGAGATAAGAAAACTCAAGCATTTGAAGCAATTATCCTCTATTATAATCCTTCAATTTTTTTTTTTACAAAGAGTTCAACAACCTTCAGCTTCTCTCAACAATAATTCTCTACAACTCTCTTCAACAATATAACAAATAAGCTTCAACAACCTCTTTTGGCACATATTACATACATTTATACATGGAGGGGATCCTCGAGCCTTCCTTCCAACTACTCTAGTGCTTTCACATCATAATTAAAGCATTCTACCATTGAGCTTATTACAAATAAATGAGAATTTATAATATAGATACGAGATGATGCTCCAAATATGTACAATCCTTTAAGCATTAAAGAAATTACAATCTCCTGGATTTGTTTAATATGGCTCATACCTCAAAATATTATGAGCCTTTAATTACAATACTTTCAAAATATTAAAGTGACATGCTCTCCTCGGAATCAAAACCAATTTGAATGCACGCATTGGATGTTGAGTCATCCTCCACTTGGCCTCATTGAATGTTGATGGTGATGCTCCTGCATCATACTCCTATGGACACAAATATTCATGGACTCTTGTCCATGAGATCCTCCAATGTCTTTCCATGTTTCTGGATATCAATTTTAGTTATCCAACTTTATATTCTGGTGGATGATCTTTCCACATAACCAGAGACTCATAATAAACTTTTCTCTTGGTCTTTTTAGCAATCCTCTGGTCCAAAATCTTCTCTATATATGGCTTCTCTACTATGGGCAACTATCACTTCCACTGAATATCCTATCGATCATTTGTCCCTTCTGTATCATTTATCTTGTAAGGGTATAAGTATGCTACATTGAATATTGGCAATATTCCAATGCCCTCTGGTAGTTGAATCTCATAAGCATTTGCAACAAATTTTCTAAGGATCTTACAAGGTCATATCTTCTTCATCTTCAACTTGCTATATTTCCCCTTCAGAAATATTTCCTTTCGCAGGTGTGCTAAAAATTGATCTCTAATTTCAAAATTGACCTCTCTTCTCCTCTGATATACTCTGTTCTTATATTTATCATTTCTATTATGTAGTTGTTCTTTGATATGATCATGCAACTTTTGCATTTCTGCAACAAAGTCCTCTGCTCCTGCACTTAAGAATTCATCTCGTTCCAAATATCTCAATTATGAAATTCCTCTTACATGCATCCCATATAATATATGGAATGGAATCTTACCAATACTCCTATTCAGTGAGTCATTATACACAAACTCTGCTTTGGGAAGAATTCGATCCCATGCAATCTCACAATCTCCTTGAAAAACAAATTTGCTATGTTAGTAGCATTGCTGGTTTTGTGACATGGTATGAAATGTGCCATCTTTGAAAATCTATCAACCACCACAAATATTTAATCACTCCCTCTATGGGTTATTGGAAATCCCAGAACAAAATCCACACTTATAACATCCCATAACATGTCTCGAATAGGAAATGGTTGATACAATCTAGTGTTTTGTTGCTTTCCTTTAGCATATTGGCATATTCTACATCTATCCACAAACTTCTTCACATCAGACCTCATGCTTGGCCAATAGTATGAAGAACTCAACTGTGCATATGTTTTATCATGTCCAAAGCATCCAGTCGATTCACTTCTATGTTTCTCCTTTAGAAAATTATCCCTCATTGAGAATTTTTGGATACACAACTCACTACCTTTGAAAAAAAATATGTCTTGGATCAAATAATCCATCCATTGATTTATGTCTCTTAGAAAAGGGTTCTCACATGATTCATAAGCTTCCTTGAAATTTGAGTCTTCTTGATACATCTCCTTGAGGTGTTCAAATCCCAACGTCTCCACTTGAAATTTCTACAAGATCAAACATCTCCTACTCAAAGCATCTACAAATTTGTTAGAGCTTCCACTAATATGATTAATAACAAAAGTAATTTTTTTCATGAATTCTAACCATTTTTCATGTATCTGGTTCAATTTCTCTTGTCTGGTTATAAACTAGAAATCTTGATTGCCAATATACAAAAAAAACTCCTTTGGGATAAGACAATGCCTCCATTTTTTCAAATCTTGAATTACAACATAAAATTCCTTGTCATATTTTGAATATTTCCTCTTAACATCATTTAGATTCTCACTGAAATAAGGAACAAGCTTATTGTCTTGACTTAAAACTGCACCAATGGATACTCTTCTTGCATCACATTTGACCTAAAAATTATTCTTAAAATATGGAAGAAATAAAACAAGTTGTTCTTTTATCTTTTCTTTCAACACTCTAAATCCCTTCTCATCTTCTTTTGTCCAATTTAAAGATCCACGTTCCTTATTTATGGTGTCCAGTATGGGTGCACAAATAATGTTGATATTCTTGATGAATTTCCTATAAAAACTCGCCAACCCATGAAAACTCCTTACTTCAAACACGCTTCTTGGAGAAGGCCATTCTCTTATTTCCCTCACCTTCTCTAGATCCATCTTCAATTCATTTGAAGAGATTATGAACCCCAAATACACAAGTTCTATTTTCATAAAAGAACATTTCTTCAAATCCACCAACAACTTCTGTTGTTGTAACCTTCTCAACACCATGCTTAGGTGTCTTAAATGCTCCTTTCATTCTTACTGAAAATTATGATATCATCTAAATAAACAATCATAAACTTACCAATAAAATATTCGAATACTTCGTTCATCAACCTCATAAACATACTTGGTGCATTTGTTAAGACAAACGACATAACAAGCCACTCACACAATCCTTCATTTGTTTTGAATGTTGTTTTTCATTCATCTCCCTCTCTCATTCTTATCCGATGATAACCACTCTTCAAGTATATTTTGGAAAATAAATTTTCTCCACTCAATAAATCCATCAAATCATCCATTCTTGGTAAATTAAATCTATACATGATGGTTATCTTGTTGATGGCTCTAGAATCTATGGACATTCTCCAACCTCCATCCTTCTTCAGACTCAACATAGTTGGTACAACACATAGGATCAAACTTTCCATGATCAAGACTTTATCCAACAACTCTTGGACTTGCTCCTTGACCTCCTCATTTTCTCGAGGGGTTAATCTGTATTCTTCTTTGTTTGACAGACTTTCTCCTGGAATAAGGTCAATATGATGAATGATACTCTTGATGGGCGATAAAGAGTGAGGTAAATAATCCACCACAATATCAACAAACTCATATAATAACTCTTGAACCTCTATAGGAAGATCATTCATAGAAGTTCTTGTGAGAATGAATTTCAACTTACCTACAACAACAAACTATATTTTCCAGTCTTTCTTAACTTCTTTCAAGAGCTCCTTCCCAGTCATGAGAAGTATACTAGGAATAGATTCCTCTTTGACTCCCTTATCTTCTATTGGAAAAAACATATGCCTACACCCATTCTTCTCAAGGGTATAAGTGATCTTCTTCCCATCATGTATGACATTCCTATCATATTTCCAAGGTATTCCCAACATAACATGACATACATCCATAGGTATGAAATGATATAAAACTTCATCTCTATAACCACCTATTTTAAACTCAAGATTACATTGTCGACTTAACATGACTTGATGTCCTTTATGACACCACAACACCTTATACAGATTCAAATGTGTAGTCATCTCCAGCTTTATCTTTTCCACCATCTCTGTGGATACCAAGTTATCAGTGCTCCCACTTTCTATGATCACCTTGCATACCCTATATCTGGTCTTGCAAGAAGTTCTGAACAAACTATTCCTCTGTACTGGTTCTCGTACCTATTTCTGTAGATTTACGAGTACTTTCCTCATCATGAGTGATATTCCTTCGTTTGCTACTTTTGCCTTCATATCTGTCTCCAAATTCTTCTTCTGTGCTTTAGAAAAGTGAGCTTCTCCACCTACTGCATTCTTCTTTTCCAGACATTCGCACGACATGTGCCCTATTTTTCCACGAGAATAACACTTCAATTCTTCTCCTCTGCCTCTTTCTCTATCTTTGGGAAAATAATTTCTTCCTCCATTGTGTCCTCCTCTATAACTTCCTCCTCTCTCTATCTCACTACTATATCTTCTAGCTTCTCCTCTAGGTTTCTGTAACTTTTCTTTGATGGTTCCTCTTCCTCGATTAGGACTCTTTCCTCTATTCTGTTGACTCTGCTTCCTGGAAAAATTTTATTCTTCCTTCAGGGTTACCTGATAAGAATATTCCATGGTTCTCATTGTCATCATGCCAATATCATCCTGTATTTTGTACCTCAATCTATTAATGTACCTAGCAATGTTTTCTTCATCATTCTCCCTGTGTCCTGATCTTATGTTCAACTTTTAAAATTCTTCGATATACTCTTTCACCGACAAACCTTTTTGTATTGTATTCTTCAACTTCCTAAATATATTTAACTGATAATCCTTGGGTATGAAATTAGCCTTGAGCTTAGCCATCATTCTATCCCAGCTCTTGATTTTAGTCTTACCTTTCCTCCTTTTGTCAGCTTGCAATTCGTCCCACCATAAAGCTGCATGTCCCTTCAATTTGGTCATTGCATGCTTTACCTTCTTCTCATAATCAATTTCCTCATAGTAAAATTACTTATATAAAGAACTTATCCAATCAATAAATTATTCTACATTTAAATTACTTTCATACATTGTAACTTCTATCTTTTCTCTAGTTCCTAGCTTGAGAACAAGTCTTAGTAGTCGTTCCTCTATTGCTTGTTCTCCTATGACTTCTTCTTCTTCTACATCTTCAATTTCACTTTCATTGACGTCACAACCATCGGGTTCTCTTATTTGTGTTGTCTCCATGACATCCAACCTTTCACAAAGTTGTCTCATTTCCTCTTCCATGACTACGTTGACTACAGGTATCACCCTGCGTCTTTGTGGCAACATGATTCTGAATCTTATTTTTCTCACAAAGCTTATTTTTTGGCTCTGATACCACTTGATGCAAACCCCCACCACCTCCTGGGGCTCACGTGACCTCCTGGTCTAGAATCATTCACACTAAGGAGCTAGATTAGCTCTCAGGCTCTTGCTAAACCCTCAAAATACTCTACCACAAGACTTTTCTCTTTTCCTTGTGCACAAATTACGTTTGCGAGGGTCTTATCACGTCAGCGGAGAAATCCACATGACCTTGGGGAACAACTATGGGCTAACCTATTTAACCCACAGGAACCCCGACACTTCGGAGCTACGGGTTTCAGGAGTGACAACAACAACAAAAAACCCACAATCCTCCCAAATGTTGAATTCGCGAACAACTGGAAAATGGCGAGGATCAACAATTCACAATACATGCCAAGGTCTAAGACTCACATGGACTTCGGGGCTATAGGATTCAGGAGTCTTTCCTATTCCAACATGCAATAATTCTGGATGCACGAACTCCAAACTAGAAGATCAGATGGTTCTCATCCACCTCATATTAACAACCTTTGTTTACTCAGCGCTTCAGGCTTCATATATTTTCGCAGTACAAAACTCCAAATCCTCCATAGTATCGAAAAGGGATGGATAGACAATCCACATATCCCTCTCAATAGATGGTTGAGGTCTGCTTTGGCCTTCAGGAATTCTCAAACAAAAACACTTTACGCCTTCGTTCTCTAGGACTACCTGACTTCTATATAACTTGTTATCTGTGAACACGTGTCCCCCATATACCAAGAATCCATATTGACTTTGGCCTTAAACTCTTCGGGGAATTTGTTTCCTCCACAACACACGCCCAAAAATTTGTGAATTAGCGAAGTCCAAAGGGACAAAAGAGTTAACACCCGTGCACCTTCTCCAGATATGATTGTTGTGAAAGCCTCTGGCTCCCTCTGAATGGATCTCTTCTACTTGTCCTCCAAACAAAAGGAATTATTCCTTTCAAGAACTAAATATTGGTATCCTTCCTGAGTTTTTTAAACTTTTAACGAAGTAGGCTCCGCCGCATGCTTAGCGCTACCTCTCCTAAGCTTGAGACTTGGAAAAATATCCCATGCACTCCTTGCACTCTCTCTCCTTGAGACTCTTTCAACACTTCACTAAGTGTTGGCCCTATGCACACATTGCACAAGTCTATCCTTTGAGATTTTATACTCTAATGAATATATGTGCAATCCTTTCACTCACTCTACAAAATTTACTCTATCTCTCTTAAACTATTGAGTATTAAAATGGCTCTTCCCTCACACTCCTTGCGTGGAAAATGTGCACTCCTTACACCGGGATTTCATAAGATAAACAATTGAAACTTATAAAACATCATAGGTTCATTCATTCAACCATGAAATACACATACAAGCATATAAAGACAACAAACAAATAACAAAACATTACCCAAATAACTCAGAGATAAGAAAACTTAGGCATTTGAAGCAATTCTCCTCTATTATATTCCTTCAACAAAACATTTACAAAGATTTCAACAACCTTCATCTTCTCTCAACAACAGTTCTCTACAACTCTCTTCAGCAAGATTAAAAATAAACTTCAACAACCTCTTTTGGCATAGATTACATACATTTATACATGGAGGGACTTCCCGAGCCTTCCTTCTGACTACTGTAGTGTTTTCACATCATAATTAAAGCATTATACCACTATGATTATTACAAATAAATGAGAATTTACAATATAGATATGAGTCGATGCTCCAAATATGTACAATCCTTTAAGCATTAAAGAAATTACAATCTCATGGATTTGTTTACAATGGCTCATGCCTCAAAATCTTATGGGCCTTTAATTACAATACTTTCAAAATATTAAAGTGACACACTCTCATCGAAATCAAAACCAATTTGAATGTGCGTGCTGAATGTTGAGTTGTCCTCCACTTGGCCTCATTGAATTTTGATGGCAATGTTCCTATATCATATTCCCTTGTATAACTAATTTTTGGATTGCAACCTCTTTTCCAACGCTAAATAACACTAAGGAATCATATTCCTAGGGTTGTGTATGGGTTGAAGAGGAAGGTATCCAAATAATAAAATCAATAATTCGAAAGGGATTGGATAATATGTTAAGGGGAAGGGTATAGATTCCAATTCAGATGGTGGAATACATGACATTGATATGTGGTATTCCATAGTCAATACAATGATGCATTTTGTATATGTTACCATGAGCATTGGCGCATTGGTTTTAATCGAATTAGTAATGTTTTATTGTGTTGCACGGAGATTGGTATGCTAGATAATGCATGTGTAAGGATAGTTTAATTACATTTAATAGGAATAATAGTTGGAGGTTATTGTATGTTTTGGTATAATATAATTCTAGATCACTTCATGGACTAATTGAAAATGTTTCAATGAAATGATAATGTGCATGAATACTGACAACTGTTTGGATGAATTAAAGATGAGAAGAATTGCAGGAAAGAAATGGTCTTAGATATGGAAATGGTGTAATCCCATAAGGAAGACCGATTTATGCTATTGCAAGATACAAACGTCTTGAGAAGAAATCTCACACTTGAGAAACTCAGTTTACTATATGTTAAACATAATTGGAAATTAACAAGTAAAATTGCTATGGTGATATCTCATGCTCACTATATGTGTGTGATACAAATGAGATGATGGCTATTAAAGAAAAAAATCCCAAGAAGAAGGATACTCTTATCACACAGGAACCCTTTGACTGCGATAGGTTACAAATCTCCATTGAAAGTCTGGTAGTGAGTTGGTTCTCCCCTTGTGCAAGAACACCTTGGAAAATGATGGATCACCTGAGGGAATGTGCAATAGTGAAGGGGATTCCTGGACCTAGAGGGTGAGGATGGAAATGAAGAGGGAACTGAATATTGCATATGACAGGGTGGTTTGGATCATGAGGGTGTGTCAGAAACAACAACAAGTGGAATCTTTGTTTTGGTCGCTTATGAAATAGAGCAATGGACATATGAATAAGTTATTGTATTCACTATGTTAATAATGTTGAAAGATGGGTTAATTGTTTTTCATTATGTTTTAAGTTTTCCTTATCCATTATTTCTTGTTGTTTCTGAATGAAATTTCTGCATCTGTGTTTTTATGTGATTGAATGCATTTGCATGTCTACTTTTTCATCACTACATATGTTTAAGTTGAGTGTGTTATGTTTTAAAATTATTATGGGAAGTTGCATGAGATTGTATGTCATGTGGTGTATTTTATTTCCATCAGAGTTGTGTTAATATGTTCTGCAGGAGGCACAATTGAAACTATTTGAAAGTTGGAGATTTCATTATTATAGCTGGAGTTCCTCAAGCCACAACTCAACAAATTCCTATATGACCTTGTGCAAGAACACAGGAAGTGAAGTGGTACAACTTGAGAAACTGTGGTGTAGAGAAGGGGGTACACCTCCTTGGGTCATGCAGGTTGAGGGGAATGATATTTTGTTGGTTGAAATTGTTGTAGTAATCGACAAAGTATGAAAGATATTGCAACCAGAGCCAAAGGAAATGGTTGCAAGCCACGAGGAAAGGAATATTGTTGGTTGGAATTTCTAATAGAATGATGAATTGTAAAATTATATTTCATGGTTTGGGCCAGGGAACCTAAGTATCTATTTTTTTGGGGCTGTAGTGCCTATGTATATACATGACTTGGGCCAGGGTTCCTACGTATAAGCAATTTTGGAACAAATTTCCTATGTAATTATGTTTAGGTTGGAATGCCTATGTGATTTTGGGCCAGAAATCCAATATGTTGATTAATGGTTCGGGAGATGGAGTTGTAAAATGAATGTACACCTCTAGGGTGTTGTACACTGAGGAAAATGAAAAAACAAGGCGGAGGGGAATGAAACATCCCTAGTTTTAATCCCCACAAACTATAATTTAATTGTATAAATGTGATTTATTCTAGCGAGCCAATATGTTGGGGCGAAGAGCCTGTGTTGTTTTAATGTGGCCAAAGGCAAAAATGGTATATTATGTGCATTGAAATAATTAATAAAAATAATAATCATTGGTTGTAATATGAGAGGGATGAAAATTATGGGGGGGATATGATTCCACAAGAGAGTGGGGTCCAAGGGGGAATTATTCATGGGTATTAATCCAACCTACATTCCTGAAATTATTATCATTGTATATAACCTTCTAAATTTACGTTGAGTGTTCCCAAATCCAACAATTAAAATCATGTAACAGGGTGGCATGAGGAGTTACATCCCACGGTTAATGGGGAACATGAAATGAAGTGCATTCATCTTTGGAAAGAGTGAGAGTCAAGAAAGCAAGGGATCATAAGGAAAATTTGTATGCAAAAGGGGGGCAATTTTTACATGTAGATTTTGGATAGAAAAAGAAGATATGAATCTTGGGAAGAGCACCAACCGTGTTTTTCTTGAAGGAATCCATTGTTTGGTTTTGTTTTATGTTGAGAAAGAGGCATGTGATCCTGTGAATTGGGTTGTAAGCATGTAAAGAATTTTCATGTTGAGGAAATGTCTCAGGAGCCTTATGAAAACTATTTTGAGCAATCATGGAGTAGCTAGGAGGTTACTAGTTAAACAAGTGAGTTGGATACCTAGAGGGGAGTGGGAAGGCCAAAGAGATTGTTTTTCAGTGAAGGGGTATCCCATTACTTAGGTTGTGTAGGTTTTGAGGAACATAGTGGAGCCTGGGTTTTGGGGTTGCTTTGTGTGGAGAGTGGATAGTTATAAGGGGAGGATATCCTTATGGACTCATAGCTTCATATCGGGGGTGGACTAATGTTGAGATAAAATGAACAACAGTTCCTATGGCTAGGAGGTTCATCCTTATTATGCATCTAGTTGGTTCATTATCAACATATAAATTCTTTGTTAAGTTATTATGTCTTGTCCTCTATGTAAATGGTTTATATGAATGTTGTGTGTTTACTTTGTTCTTAGTGGATGCATTCACATTGCTAATATATGCTATTATATTCATTTATAATGATGAAATCAGTTAAATGGTTAAATCCATGTGTAATTTGTTGCTGGTAAGATACAGGAAATGATTATGTACAAAATATTATATTAAAATGTGTTTTCTACACATAATGCATATCAATTGGGATGGGGTATGTTACAACCAACCCTTAATATTCTCATGTAGTTATGGTACTCAATAAATAAGGCACATGGCTCATGTGTCATGACTTTCGCTACTTCAAAAAAATGACCATCAAAGATAAATTCCCCATTCTTGTCATTGATGACCTTTTGGATGCATTGAGTGGTTATCGGTACTTTACAAAAATTGATATATGTTATGGATACCACCAGATACACATGAAAGAGGTTGATATTTCCAAAAATTCATTTCAAACTCATGAGGACCATCATGGTTTCTTGGTCATTCCCTTCAACCTGTGTAATGCACCTTCCACTTTTCAAAGTCTCATGAATCATGTCTTCCATCATGTTGACGGGCGAAATTGTCCATCCGTCAATTGAGAGAGTGGAACCGGTCCAGGGTTGTCTAATAACCCAAGCCGTTTGGAGTGAACCACCCTGACGAGTTTAACGACTCCGTTGGCCGCTCTAAGGTCTTTAAGAAAACCAAAGAGAAAACTAATCTAAACAAAATAATCTATCTAAAACAAATAAACTAACTAAAACTAACTAAACTAACTAACTAAAACTAAAATAAAATAAACTAAACTAATTAATAATAAAAACAAACTAATATACTAATCTAATTAAAAAAAAAAATGAATTTCAATATAAGCTAAAACTAAATACAAATTACAGTAACTATTCTACTAATTACTATTACTCTAATTCTAACAATTAACCATCTAACTACCAGTTATAGTACAACTTATTCACAAATATACAATATGCACAATTGGCATATTTAAACAAAACCTGCAAAACTCATATGCTTTCTGCCCAAAGATAGCCAGAGATTTTTTTTTTGATTTCTATATTTTATGAATAAGAAATAAAACTTACTGAAATTAAATGATCTAATATATTGACTAAAATTAAACAATCTAATATATCAAACATATATATTTAATGAACATTACTAACAAATATACTAACAGATAAATGACAGATTGACCTAGAAGCGCTTCTAATTTGTCCCGTGTATGATGACTTCGAAGCTGGTCGGAGGAAGTAAACTCGCACCGGTTAGTCCATAAGATTCTCGTAAACGATAGGCTGTGCTTCTCTTTGAGTTATTTACAGGACAAGCAAGACATAAAAAATCATAACAATTTTATGATTTATAAATCTCTGCAATAAGGGAAACCTGTTATGCAAAAACTTATACTTTATAATTCAACTTATGAAGAAGAGAAACCTGTCTTTCACAAATTGAATTAAACAATTGCTATGTTCATTAAACACTTAGAAGAAACCAGATATGGATGACAATGATTAAAATTATATCATTTGCACAGGATTAAGATAGCTAAAGTAGTCATTAACCAGATACAAATTGATATACACAACATGAAACAAAATGTTGATATAATGAGAAGCTAAAGTTGTAACAAAACACCAAATTCTGCCTCAGTCTGTATTAAAACTCCATATCCTTGCTCTCCCAAAAATGAGGATATCATTATTACAAAAATCACGAGTATATATAAGTCTCTCCACAGGGTAAAACCTCCCTGTGGATAATATCAAACTGTTTTACATGATCTGGGAGATATCCCAAAATCAACTAAAATAAGAAACTAAAATGCAAGTAAAATCTTTGAAATATCCCCTAATTGCTCATCAAATCCACTGTAATTTCGAATCCATCTACAATAGATCAAAAATAACAAATTAGAAAGATATTTCATTAACAAAACAATAAAAATCTAATCTTACAGACTCAGCTACAGAATCATCTGATTCTGTAGCTAGTCTAAAATAGCATACAAGACCAGATAAATATCAAATGAAATCTTTTAAAAGTATCAAATCCAATTTTCTTTTAATAAACATTAAAAATGAATCACTAATGACTCACATGATTTTATCATTCCAATCAAACAAAATCAAAAGCGATTCCATCGAAACAGGGGTAGGAATACTCTGTTTTACGGTTACCATAATCAGGTCGAAAAGTAACAAGACTGTCCCATATCTAATTAAAGTCAAATAATATCAAAATCCAACAACCAAATAGAGAGACACGTATGCTCTGTTTTGATTGCCATTATAGTTGGGTAAACAGAATCGAAACCAAATAGTTTTACAAATCATTTCACATCCAATTCCAAAGCAGTTCAATCAAGCGAATCATATGCAACATTGTGTTTTTCCAAAACAGGAGATACGATTAGATCAAAATAGGATTGTTTTACAATTTTATAACTGTTATGGCTCAAATGGTTCACACCACAGGTGGATTAATTCAGATAGATACGTGAACCAATTCATACAAAATCATAACCAGATTGATTCGACTTTGACCACAATCACTATAGAATTGACATAAGTGATAATCGATAGAATGTGTAAATAAACTCTAATGGATTTGAACGAAATGGTTAATTCTAAACAAGTCGTGACAGGGTTTAATATAGAAACGAATCATGAATCAATCTTGTTTCACAAATCCACTTGAAACAGAATATCTATCATAAATACGAATTCGACTGATAGCAGGATTGATCAAACCAACGCGAATCAACCAGCTAGTTTTTTTACATAACCGTTACGAATGGTTTTGGATGTATTTTACCAGGATCATATTGAGAATAATCTGGATTGTATTCCTGTAACAGTTAACCATATCACAATTTTTTCCAACCATAACGCATACATTATAACCAATTCAAATCGAAACTTGATTGTGTTCACAATTGAAATGTGAAACAACTTGTGTCTATAATAGATACAACGACTTCAATTAGCAACAGAACATCCCAAATTAAGCTAAATGAAACAAATCAAATCCACACTAAGATCCAATCAAATCGAAGAAAGAATCCAATCGACATTAAAATGGGAAAAATAATTTCATTAATCAAAACTATGTACATAATGCATATAATGTGACAGAGCAAATCCATGTTGTAGACAGAGCTATCCAATGAATTCGAATTCGTTATATAAACTCATACTATTTACAAAAAAATGATCGATATTACACATACCTGTGTGACGAGGCTATCCAATTACGCCAACCTAGAATTCACCACAGTCGTGGTCGATTCCACATTTTTAAACAAAATGGAGCATGTCGTTCTTTGTCTCTTATCAGTGGTCTGTAGCTCAGCCTTCTGATGGGTAAGGAGTGTAACCTGGTCCTCCAAAGATTTAATCTTTGACTATAGCATCGTCACATCAAGATAATACCTCTCTAACCAAGAGCTACATTGCTCACAGGGTGGCACTATAGGCTTCGACAGAGCAGGAGAGGGTTTGGATGAATGACTGGGGGTTTCACAAGGCGGCTTTATGCCTGGGTAGTTAGGGTCATTTTTTAAGCAAGGTGGTAGGTTCGACATGAAGTCAAACAAGGGTTCGGCACATAGACCTTCGAAATGGGGATACTCACTAGCCAGATAACGTTCCACCTCCAAGTCAGAGTCTTCACTTACCATGATGGGGTTAGGGTTGACAAGAAGTCTCGTCTTGTTCCTTGCCATACGAGAGATTAAACAGGCATTCTTTTTTCCTTTGGCGTTTTTAGTGGGTTTGGATTTGGGTTTCTTGCCCACAGGCTTAACAGTTTCGACATCCTTGGTCACATAGTGGGGTAGGTCGGTAGGTGAGTCGGGTAAGGGTTTAGGTAGCAGAACACTGTAGGGTACCAGAGGTATAGCTTTGTTCTCGGTTACCACAGGTTTGTCAACCTATGGAGGATTCGAATCCTCAAAAATATTGTGAGTAAAAAAATCATTCCAACAGTCTCCGCGTAACCCCAAATGATAAACAAGAATCATTTTAATCAGCCCAAAGTGAAAAAGGCTGCTATCAACATGGTTCTTTTTGTATCTCTTAGACATATTAAACGGGATTCTATGCAAGTAATAAGGCATATTAAGCTCAAAGCCCATGAAAACCATAAGAAAACGAAGGTGGTGTAAGAAAACAAAAGTATACTGACCTTCGCAGGTGATAAACTGTTTGATTATCATCAACAACTCATGCCAACACTGCTTCAACATGGTCACAGGTAAACCTTTGTCACAACAGCCGACCCTACGGGACTGGAAGAGCAGAGTCCAAGGGACCTCTTCCACCTTGCAATTATTGGACCATCGTTGTCCAGTGGTAGGAAAACCCATAGCCAAACTTACAAATTGCTCCTCAATTTGCAATTGAACATCACCGACCTTGGCTAGACATCCATCAAAGGTTAAAGCGAATTGTCGAGCAACGCAGGGGTTAAAACCATCAAACTTTTGTATGAACGGGAGCCATCCAAATTCCTCAAGATCACTGTGGGAACTGTCGAACATCAATAGAACCTGGCTACCATTCGGTTCAGCCCTCACGACTGGAGCCATGGTGTGAGCACATGGTAAGGGTTTGGGTAGAAAACACCAACACAGAGGAGCAAAGTCGTTTGGGCTAACAACTACGAATGATCAAAGGGGAAGCATTAAGGGGATTATTCACCGCCATGCATAATAGTAATGGCAAGGTACGACCAGCGGATTAACCCACTGTTGAAACAATTATAACATAGTTCAAACCATACTATTCAACCAACCCAAAAATCAAACGATGAATGATATACCAATGCGTCATTTACCATATTTCAAACCATGAATATTCAATGCAAAATTAAACCCAAACGTTTAACCAACACGCCATTGCCTAAACATTTAATCAAAGGTTTTGAAACATGGTGACAATCGATTAACAAGCCAAGAGCTATAATAATAAGGATCACATCATATATATAAAAAATAAAAAAAACCATGACCCCTATGTAAATCAATGAATAGGCAAGTTTCAAAAAACATAAATGTTCATGCTCAATGCCTTACCAGTTTAATAAAATCCAGTTGTGCAATCAAAGTAAGAACAGGCAAATAGAGATAGCTCGAAAATTCTTTCAGCCACTTAATGATAAACTAAGGAAAGTTCCACTTAAAATATCAATGAAAATATCATGACGTTTCAAATAACGATGGAGGAGTTTTCACGCTTACAGTCGTGAAAACTAAATGGAGACAAATTTGCAAGTGTCGCAAGAAATGAAAATATCGTTTAATTGCAAAATGCGACGAAAATTTGAAGTTCAGAAGACATAGGTGTAGGCAGCTTATAGAGCAATGAAAAATAAAATTGAATTGGCTGCCAACAATGGAGACACACTGGTAGAAGCAGTTATCTCTTTCAAAAGAAATAAATTCAAATTAGGACAGCAAAGAAAATTTCAACTCAAAAATAACGACCTGAAAATCGTACAAACATCATCATTTACCATCTTTTCCAGCGATGTTTTAAAAGATGAAAACTAACAACAGTCTTAAGATCAGCAAGGCATGATATTAATGATAAAATATTCAATACTGTTGGCATGGCCATTGTTGCCAGCAGATGTCCATAGCCTCGACAGGGTTGCCATTTAACCCACTCCGATATCTGTATCATGTCAAAAAGTTCTAGATCAGGATAAAGGACATTAAAGAGGTTTCTTATAATTTTTTTACAGATTTTCGTGTACCCGACATTGCTTCGCTGCCAGCAGGCCTGTTCAGTACCTCGACGAAGTTGTCTTGGCACCATGCATGCATTTACCCGCTTCCAGCGGACCTGTTCAGTATCCCGGCGGGTTTACAAACACTTCCCACAGCTCTTATCAATATTTTTATTTTGTTTTCTTTTGTAGATATATAGCTGAGCGGGGTGACGCTGATAATCTTGATATTTTAACATATTTTTTTTACACCTCATCATATTTTTTTTTTTTTTTTTAAAAACACTATCCTTTATTCAGTTCCAGAAATGTTTTATTTACAAAAACAACTTCTATGACAGGGAGACATCTTTTGAGTCATTCCTTTACGGAAAAGGGACAATGTAAAAAGATAATAGATGATCATGACAAACTTTGCTCAGAGATTGAAATTAGTAAACTTCTTTCAAACAACAAATTTTTCCAACATAAATATCAGTTTCAGAGATATATCACTGATGATCGTACAATCTTTCAGAAGTTATTTCAGCGAAGAAATTTTTCTATGGTCTTGGTTTGAATGGCTCAGTGCACAGGTATGCATATTTAAAAAAAATAAATAGAAAACTGATCAATTCAAAATCAAAACCAAAACAGAAAGAAAATGAAAGGTGCAAAAAAAAGAAATATTTACATAATATACAAGGGTAGTAATCAAGCGAAGTATCTTTTCAGGGCTTGGCCATTCACCAGATAGGTGTCAAGCTGCCCTTCAAGATTCTGCAATCGAAAGGAACTAGGACCCAACTTTTCAGCAATAAAAAATGGCCCAAGCCATAAATTTTGAAACTTGGTGTGCTCACCCTTCCCTTCGTGTGGTTTGTCCCACTTCAAAACGAGATCGCCTACCTCAAAATTCCTATCAGAAGCAGAATTAGAATCGAACCAGCTTTTAATCAGTTGTTGATGTTGGTCTAATTTATGTTTAGCTTGGGTTCTTACTTCTTCTAACTTCATCAAAGCATTAATACGACGTTCTAAAGGGGGACAATCTTCTTCTTGAACTTTTTGTGACAATTGAAGTGAAGGAAGAAGAATGTGAGGTGGCAGAATGGCTTCTCTGCCATAAACGAGAAAAAAGGGGGAATTACCTATAGCGGCCTTGGGTGTTACCCTATCAGCCCATAGTTCATTTAGTAGTGCATTGTGCCAGTTCTTGTGATTTTCAGCCACGGTTCTCTTAATAATTTTGATCAATTTCTTCTTTGTTGATTCTGCTAAGTCGTTGCCCTGTGGGTAGTAACTAGCAGAATACTTTAGCTTTATTCCTTTCTCCAAAGAGAACTCACTCATCTCAAGAGAAGAAAAGTATGAAGCGTTATCAAAGACTAGACAATCAGGGATACCGAAACGAGTGATGATATTCAAGTTTAGAAAAGAGATCACCTGACTTGTGTTAACAGTTCTTAGCGCGGTAGCTTCAGACCATCGAGTAAAATAATCAGTGGCTGTCACAATATACTTGTGTTGTTGTGAGGATGGAGGGTTAATAGGACCTATGATATCAAGGCCCCATTGCTGGAAAGGAGAATCGATTGAAACAGGTTGCAAGGGGAAGGCTGGTTTTTGCAACTGCCCTGATGCTTTCTGACAAATAATACATTTACGACACAAGGCATGGGCATCCCTAAAAAGTGTGGGCCAATAGTAACCGACTCTTAAAACCTTATGAGCAGTGGTGTCACCACCGAAGTGACCACCAGCTTCTCCTGCATGCAACTCAAGAAAGACTTTCTCTGCTTCATCTTTTTCGAGACAACGCATCAGTACGCCGTCAAAATTTTGACGAAACAATATACCTTTAATTAGATGAAAGGAGGTAGACTTTAGTCTCAACGTTCTTCTCTTGGTAGGGTCAAGGTGACGGGGTGTTGATCCATGTTCAAGACAGTATCTAATATCGTTGTACCAAGGACTTACGAGGTTTTGTGTGCAACAAATCAAACTTTGATCGCGTTGTTCTAGGTTTGACGTATCACTATCTTCTCGCTGCCCTATTTCTGAATCAACAACCAACTTACATAATCCATGGCCTCTCACAATCTGTGCTGGGGTGATATATAAGTCATACTCCTGCAAGGAGGTGACCCAGTTGGCTCTTTTCTCTCCTAACTCCTTTTGCACTAACAAGTTCCTTACGGCAGGGTAGGGGACAATGACCTTCGTCCTTGACTTCAAAAGATAGGACCGAAAATGCTTAGCTGCTTTGAAAACAACGTAGGCTTGCCAATCGACCGCTGGGTAGTTAAGTTCAACACCTTTGAAGGAAGATCTCATAAAGGCGATGGGTACTTCGTTGTTCTCGGGATTCTTCTGAGTTAGGACTGCGGCATAGGAACGATCAGAGGCAAAAGTATAGAGTGTAAAGTCTTGAGAGAAATCAAGGCTCATGAGAGACGGGGCGTCTATTATGGCCTTCTTTATGTCATTAAAATCTTGATTTTTTGTGGGTCCCCAGTGATATTGGGTGTCTTTCTTAATCAGATTCTGGAGAGGCCTGACCATTTCGGAGAAACTGGGGACAAATCTTCTCACGAAATTAATTTGGCCTAGGAAAGACTGCATGGAATTTTTGTATGTAGGTGGGGGAAGTTTAGCGATGACTTGAGTCCTCTCGGGATCAATAATCATCCCATTACTCGACACAATGAATCCTAGTAATTTACCCCGTTCTACTGCAAATATGGACATCTTGGGGTTCAAGGAGATGCCGTATTTACGACATCATAGCAGAATGGCTCGTAAGTGAGCTAGATGATCCTCTTTGTTTTTAGAATACACGGTCACATCTTCTAAGTAAACTACTACAGAGTGATTGATTAAGCCTCTAAAAGCAATGTCCATTTCTCTCTGAAAGGTAGCACCAACATTAATCAATCCAAAAGGCATTTTGCGATAAGCATAAGTGCCCCACGGGGTACGGAAGGTAGTTTTTAGTTGGTCTGGTGGAGACATCAATACTTGGTTGTATCCAGAGAAACCATCTAGTAAAGATAGCCTCTTGGAACCAGATACTTGTTGAAGAATCTGTTGCATGGGTGGGACAGGATAATTATCTTTGTCAGACGCTTTGTTGAGGTTTCAAAAATCGACACAAAGTCGAATTTCCCCGTTTTTCTTCCGAACTAGGACGAGGTTGGATACCCACTGAGTGTGCCTAACAGGAAAAAATATTTTAGCACTTAGGAGTTTATTCAATTCTTTTTGAATGGTCGGTTCTAGTTTAGGATGCATTTTCCTCAGTTTCTGTTGGAAGGGTAAGGTTTGGGGCTTCATCGGGATGACATGCTGTATAATATTGGGGTCAAACATTTTAAGATCATCATAAGTCCATGCAAAGACATCCTTGAATTCTTTAAATAATTTAACAAAAGCCGCTTTTTCTTGCTTAGAACATCCGAAGCCTATATTAATACACTGAGGATTTTCATTAATCCCTAAATTGACTTTTTCATAAGATAATGAGGAACTATTGGTTTTGCAATTGGCCGTCTTTTTAAATTTATCTTGAAAATCATAAAAATTTTCTAGTCTAACAATAGATTTGGGTATGAAATTTACCATGTCCGATAGAGATTCAGGAGATTTCGGATTAGGTATTACCGTAAAGTCGTGCAAATTGTCATCGTGCGTTCGTTCATCTATCACTGCACCTTGAAAGGTTTCTTCCATGTGCAGAAAGTTAATGATCTGGTGATCATTGTCAAATACTCTCCAGTTTGTGATATTGTCAGGAACAGATGGTTGAAACAATAGCTCCACGGAGAATGCGTATGGGAATAAGCCTTCTCCAGGAAGAAGTTTAGAGGAAACATTAGCTAGCAGATCTGCTTCAACATTATTTAGTCTAAGAATGGAATTTATATTAAAAGCAGAAAATTTGTTCATTAAGCTCCATACCTCAGACTGGTAACTTTTGAGATGCGGGGAAAGACAGTGTATAGAGTCTCTTACCTGCCTGACCACTATTTCAGAGTCGCCAAATACAATCAGATTTTGAATGTTCATGTCTAAGGCTTTTCTGAGACCTTGTAGTAAAGCCTCATATTCTGCGATATTGTTCGTAGATTCAAATTCTAGTCTACAAGCCATTAATGTCTTGTTACCTTCCGGATCGATAATAATGCAGCCTGCACCAGCTCCTTCTTTAGACTTGGAACCATCGAAGTATAGGGACCAAATTTGATTTCCATCGGGTTCATGGAACTGTTGCATAGAAGTTGTTGGTTGCACATATGCTATGATCTCGGATTGCTGTTCAGGATTGTTGATAGGCGAAATTTTAGCCATGAAATTTCCGAAGAAGGTGTCCATCCCTTGGACTTTAGGTGAATCAGCAGGAGGTATGTATGGTTCATTTGGGTCGTTCAAATCTGTGACTGTAAACTTAAGGTAATGCTCATGATTCACCCTGATCTTGTTGGGCTTGTCGTTTTCTGGAAGCCATAAGTGAGACCAGTCCGTGGTGAAGTAACCATGTAGCTTCTCCGACCAGTCCCTACTCAAAAACATACGATACACTTCTAGAATATCCACCACAATTATATCAATAACCTGATGATTTTTTGGGTTAGACGATAATCTAATCAATACATTTTTTAGTTCGCCTATAACTTTAACATCTGTTCGATCAAGTTGTATGATTTTCAAAGAAGATGGTTCCACTTCAACATTAATTTTTTGGCAGACTGACCAAGGCATCACATTTGATGATGCTCCTGAGTCAACCATACAATTATGCACATTTCTGTTGAAGATTTCGAAAGTTAAAAGAAAAGGAGGTACATTCTTGTGAGTACTTAGAGTAGTAACTCGTGGTTTCTTACTCGCATTCTCTAATGCTACTTTATCTACCTTATTTACATTATTTACATGAGTTACAGGAAGGCTTCCTTTGTCTTGAGTATCAGGATTATTTTTAGTGGAAGTCTTCTGCGGCACTTTGCTTTGCACAACCTTGTTGCCATTCTTGCCATTTTCTGAAATATTTTGCAACATCTTTTGTAACAAAAAATGGAAACTTCAACAACTCATAAATAGAAATGTTAGCCCTTAATTTTTTAAGATCTCCAACAACATCATAATCTAATTTAGGGCTGACATCATTCTGTTTAATTTCTGCTGATTTAGATGGCTTGGGAGGTGAAGTTGTAGTGTTCTCGGCAGGAGGTTTGTTTGTTGTCTTACTCCTAGTGTTGTAGGGGTGAACAGTCTTTAAGTTAGCTTGAAGGATGCTATCCAAGAAGTGTCCAAAGATGTTTGGATAAGACTCTTCTTCTTGAACTGTTTCCTGCTCGACTACCTCTTGAGGGATTTCGGGAGGCATCAAGTTATCTTGAGCTTCTAGAATTGTCTGAAGGGCACATTGCAAGCTTTCTAGGTTCAAGCCTTTGGGGTTCAAATTAGGCCAATTGGTTGAAAAAGGATTACGGAAAGGAGGTTTGTAGGGTCCTTTACTTGAGGAAGCTTCTTTGGTTGACCTTTTCAAATCTATAACTTGATTAGACAATTTTTGTACAACTTTAGTTAAATTTTCCAAATCAGAGTTTTCAGGTTGTGTTTTGCGTTGTGTAGGTCTAGGGAGGATTTCAATCTTCCTTTTCGAAGAAGAAATAGTCTCAGTTTCATTGCTAGAAGAGTCCTTAAGACTAAGTATGTCTTTTTCAATCTGAGTAGCCTCTTCGAAGGCTTCTAACAACGTGGGCTTTTTAGATTGTTTAACCCAAATAGCTATACTTTGGTGTAGAGCTTTAGTGTAGTAAACTATTACAAGACTCTCAGCAGGCATAGAATCTGCGGGGATTTGATTTTTAAGCGTTAAGAATATTTTATTGAAATCTTTAACTTTTTCTTTTGGGTTCATTTTTAAGCTTGAAATATCCATGACTAAGACTTCCAGAGGTTTACCATCTCCGAATTTTTCCAAAAAGCATGACTCAAACTTTTCCCAAGACACTATGGTATGGGGTTGTTGGGCAAAGTACCAAGTGGATGCATTACCCTCAAAAGTATAAGAGAACAACCTATAGACAACATCTTCATGTTCAACATTACGGAGTCTGATGACTAACATAAATTTTTTGATATGATCTTCAACTATCTGTTTTGAATCGAGATCAAAAAGGGTTTTGGGCTCCAGGTATAGCTACACCATCCTGGTCCAACCATGGTCTAGCAGGGTTGTTCTGATTTTCCATTGGGGTAGTAGGTGTAGAAGGATGAGAAGGTGAATTACCTTCGTCAGAAGAGGAATCTCCTCCAGAAGAGGAAGGAGATGAGGGAGGTGGTGAAGGAGGTATCCCAGATCCTCCTACATCAGGATTTGTGTTTGGATCTGTAGGGTTCACAGTGAGGTTAACGTCACCTAATTTTTCCCTGATATCAGAGAAGTCTAAAGGTTGACCCCATGGACGGTTTGGTTGCCTCAAACTGGCTAAGGCACTATGTGTTTTAATAAGAGATCGGCAGACAATTTCTTCCAAGTCACCACCTGTAGGATTAGGGGTTGCTGGCTCAACTGTGATCTGCGGATCTTCGGTTGAAGTAGTTGATGTTTGAGGGGGAATATTATCTTTTGAATGGCTTCTAGTCACTATAGGTGAGCAATTAGGGGGGGGAGGAGTCTTGCGACCGCCTCATGACATTAATTAAGTTCAGGCCCTCCTTCTAGTGCCATTTTTTGACGGGCGAAATTGTCCATCCATCAATTGAGAGAGTGGAACCGGTCCGGGGTTGTCTAATAACCCAAGCCGTTTGGAGTGAACCACCCTGACGAGTTTAACGACTCCGTTGGCCGCTCTAAGCTCTTTAAGAAAACCAAAGAGAAAACTAATCTAAACTAACTAATCTATCTAAAACAAATAAACTAACTAAAACTAACTAAACTAACTAACTAAAACTAAAATAAAAGAAACTAAACTAATTAATAATAAAAAAAAACTAATATACTAATCTAATTAAAAAAAAATGAATTTCAATATAAGCTAAAACTAAATACAAATTACACTAACTATTCTACTAATTACTATTACTCTAATTCTAACAATTAACCATCTAACTACCAGTTATAGTACAGCTTATTCACAAATATACAATATGCACAATTGGCAGATTTAAACAAAACCTGCAAAACTCATATGCTTTCTACCCAAAGATAGCCAGAGATTTTTTTTTTGATTTCTATATTTTATGAATAAGAAATAAAACTTATTGAAATTAAACGATCTAATATATTGACTGAAATTAAACAATCTAATATATCAAACATATATATTTAACGAACATTACTAACAAATATACTAACAGATAAATGACAGATTGACCTGGAAGCACTTCTAATTTGTCCCGTGTATGATGACTTTGAAGCTGGTCGGAGGAAGTAAACTTGCACTGGTTAGTCCATAAGCTTCTCGTAAACAATAGGCTGCATTCCTCTTTGAGTTAGTTACAGGACAAACAAGACATAAAAAATCATAACAATTTTATGATTTATAAATCTCTGCAATAAGGGAAACCTGTTATGCAAAAACTTATACTTTATAATTCAACTTATGAAGAAGAGAAACCTGTCTTTCACAAATTGAATTAAACAATTGCTATGTTCATTAAACACTTAGAAGAAACCAGATATGGATGACAATGATTAAAATTATATCATTTGCACAGGATTAAGATAGCTAAAGTAGTCATTAACCAGATACAAATTGATATACACAACATGAAACAAAATGTTGATATAATGAGAAGCTAAAGCTGTAACAAAACACCAAATTCTGCCTCAGTCTGTATTAAAACTCCATATCCTTGTTCTCCAAAAAATGAGGATATCATTATTACAAAAATCACGAGTATATATAAGTCTCTCCACAGGGTAAAACCTCCCTGTGGATAATATCAAACTGTTTTACATGATCTGGGAGATATCCCAAAATCAACTAAAATAAGAAACTAAAATGCAAGTAAAATCTTTGAAATATCCCCTAACTGCTCATCAAATCCACTGTAATTTCGAATCCATCTGCAATCGATCAAAAATAACAAATTAGAAAGATATTTCATTAACAAAACAATAAAAATCTAATCTTACAGACTCAACTACAGAATCATCTGATCCTGTAGCTAGTCTAAAATAGCATACAGGACCAGATAAATATCAAATGAAATCTTTTAAAAGTATCAAATCCAATTTTCTTTTAATAAACATTAAAAACGAATCACTAATGACTCACATGATTTTATCATTCCAATTATACAAAATCAAAAGCGATTCCATCGAAACAGGGGTAGGAATACTTTGTTTTACGGTTACCATAATCAGGTCGAACAGTAACAAGACTGTCCCATATCTAATTAAAATCAAATAAGATCAAAATCCAACAACCAAATAGAGAGACAAGTATGCTCTGTTTCGATTGCCATTATAGTCGGGTAAACAGAATCGAAACCAAACAGTTTTACAAATCATTTCACATCCAATTCCAAAGCAGTTCAATCAAGCGAATCATATGCAACGTTGTGTTTTTCCAAAACAAGAGATACGATTAGATCAAAATAGGATTGTTTTACAATTTTATAAATGTTATGGTTCAAACGGTTCGCACCATAGGTGGATTAATGCAGACAGATACGTGAACCAATTCATACAAAATCATAACCAGATTGATTCGACTTTGACCACAATCACTATAGAATTGACATAAGTGATAATCGGTAGAATGTGTAAATAAACTCTAATGGATTTGAACGAAATGGTTCATTCCAAACAAGTCGCGACAGGGTTTAATATAGAAACAAATCATGAATCAATCTCGTTTCACAAATCCACTTGAAACAGAATATCTATCATAAATACGAATTCAACTGATAACAGGATTGATCAAACCAACGCGAATCAACCAGCTATTTTTTTTACATAACCGTTACGAATGGTTTTGGATGTATTTTACCAGGATCATATTGAGAATAATACAGATTGTATTCCTGTAACAGTTAACCATATCACAATTGTTGCCAACCATAACGCATACATTATAACCAATTCGAATCGAAACTTGATTGTGTTCACAATTGAAATGCGAAACAACTTGTGTCTATAATAGATACAACGACTTCAATTAGCAACAGAACATCCCAAATTAAGCTAAATGAAAGCAATCAAATCCATACTAAGATCCAATCAAATCGACGAAAGAATCCAATCGACACTAAACTGGGAAAAAGAATTTCATTAATCAAAACTATGTACATAATGCATATAATGTGACAGAGAAAATCCATGTTGTAGACAAAGCTATCCAATGAATTTGAATTCGTTATATAAATTCATACTATTTACAAAAAAATGATTGATATTACACATACCTGTGTGACGAGGCTATCCAATTATGCCAGCTTAGAATTCACCATAGCCGTGGCCGATTCCACATTTTTAAACAAAATGGAGCTTGTCGTTCTTTGTCTCTTATCAGTGGTCTGTAGCTTAGCCTTCTGACGGGTAAGCAGTGTAACCTGGTCCTCCAAAGATTTAATCTTTGACTGTAGCATCGACACATCAAGATAATAACTCTCTAACCAAGAGCTACATTGCTCACAGGGTGGCACTATAGGCTTCGATAGAGCAGGAGAGGGTTTGGATGAATGACCGGGGGTTTCACGAGGTAGCTTTATGCCTGGGTAGTTAGGGTCGTTTTGCAAGCAAGGTGGTAGGTTTGACATGAAGTCAAACGAGGGTTTGGCACATAGACCTTCAAAATAGGGATACTCACTATCCAGATAACGTTCCACCTCCGAGTCGGAGTCTTCACTTACCATGATGGGGTTAGGGTTGACAGGAAGTCTTGGCTTGTTCCTTGGGATACGAGAGATTAAACGAGCATTCTTTTTGCCTTTGGCGTTTGCAGTGGGTTTGGATTTGGGTTTCTTGCCCATAGGCTTAACAATTTCGACATCGTTGGTCACAGAGTGGGGTAGGTCGGTAGGTGATTCGGGTAAGGGTTTAGGTAGCAGAACATTGTAGGGTACCGGGGGTATATCTTTGTTCTCGGTTACCACAGGTTTGTCAACCTGTGGAGGATTCGAATCCTCAAAACTATTGTGAGTAAGAAAATCATTCCAACAGTCTCCGCGTAACCCCAAATGGTAAACAACAATCATTTTAATCAGCCCAAAGTGAAAAAGGATGCTATCAGCATGGCTCTTTTTGTATCTCTTAGACATCTTAAACAAGATTCTATGCAAGTAATAAGGCATATTAAGCTCAAAGCCCATGAAAACCATATGCAAACGAAGGTGGTGTAAGAAAACAAAACTATACCGACCTTCACAGGTGATAAACGGTTTGATTATCATCAGCAACTCATGCCAATGCTGCTTCAGCATGGTCACAGGTAAACCTTTGTCACAGGAGCCGAACCTACACGACTAGAAGAGCAGAGTCCAAGGGACCTCTTCCACCTTGCAATTCTTGGACCATCGTTGTCCAGTGGTAGGCAAACCCATAGCTAAACTTACAAATTGCTCGTCAATTTGCAATTGAACATCACCGACCCTGGCTCGACAGCCATCAAAGGTTAAAGCGAATTGTCGAGCAACGCAGGGGTTAAAACCATCAAACTTTTGTATGAACGGGAGCCATACAAATTCCTCAAGATCACTGTGGGCACTGTCGAACATCAACAGAGCCTGGCTACCATTCGGTTCAGCCCTCACGACTGGAGCCATGGTGTGAGCACATGGTAAGGGTTTGGGTCGAAAACACCAGCACACAGGAGCAGAGTCGTTTGGGCTAACAACTACGAACGATCAAAGGGGAAGCATTAATGTGCACGTACGAGGGTGGTGGGATTATTCACCACCATGCATAATAGTAATGGCAAGGTACGACGGACGGATTAACCCACTGTTGAAACAATTATAACATAGTTCAAACCATACTATTCAGCCAACCCAAAAATCAAACGATGAACGATATACCAATGCGCCATTTACCATATTTCAAACCATGAATATTCAATGTAAAATTAAACCCAAATGTTTAACCAATGCGCCATTGCCTAAACATTTAATCAAAGGTTGTGAAACATGGTGACAATTGATTAACAAGACAAGAGCTATAACAATAAGGATCACATCATATATATATAAAAAAAAAAACCATGAGCCCTATGTAAATCAATGAATAGGCAAGTTTCAAAAAACATAAATGTTCATGCTCAATGCCTTACCAGTTTAATAAAATCCAGTTGCGCAATCAAAGTAAGAACATGCAAATAGACATAGATCGAAAATTCTTTCATCCACTTAATGATAAACTAAGGTAAGTGCCACTTAAAATATCAATGCAAAGATCATGACGTTTCAAATAACGATGGAGGAGTTTTCACGTTTACAATCGTGAAAACTAAATGGAGACAAATTTGCAAGTGTCGCAAGAAATGAAAATATCGTTTAATTGCAAAATGTGACGAAAATTTGAAGTTCAGAAGACATATGTGTAGGCAGCTTATAGAGCAATAAAAAAAAATTGAATTGCCTGCCAACACTCCCAAAAATGATCAATCCTTCCAAGATTTTAAAGAGGCTATGTTCACGACTCCTGTTGTATCACTACTTGAATTCACCATGACCTTTTTTTCTATAATGTGATGCTTATGGGAAAGGCATTAGGGAATTTCTCATTAAAAATGGAAAAACTTTGGATTTCACTAGAAAACAACTATTTGAGAGAGACTTGGGAAAATACACATATGAAAAGGAAATGTTGGTTATTCTACATGTGGCAGATATCCAACATCCTTACTTTCTTGGGTAGTGCTTCCAAATTAAAATGTATCATCATAGGCTCAAGTATTTCTTGGAACAACAAATTTAATCCTTGGATCAACAAAAGTAGTTGACCAAAATGTTTGGTTATGATTATGAGATCATTTACTAAAAGAGAAAATAAATATGGTTATTGATGGCCTTTCAAGGAAATATGGAGAAGAAGGGTCCCTCTTCTCACTCTCATTCCTTGTATCTGATTGGTTAAACGTTTTTCACTAGGAATGGTTCCAAGATCCCAAATTGTCTTGCCTAATACAAGAATTGCAGCAAGATCCTCATGCATCTTTGGGATACTCTTAGAAACTTCACTAGTGATCACTCAAAGTAGATCATTCTTAGAAACTTGGTCCCAAGTTATATGTCCCTTATACCATTCTCCAACACATAGGGAATGTGTCCAACAAGTTATCTCTCCCAAATCACTCTAAGTTTCATCATGTTTTTCATATTTCTTGCTTGAAGAAAGTGATTGGAACCAAATGTTAGACTCAAACTACTCTCCCTGAATTGGATTAAGAAGTCTCTATTTGGTTTATCCCAGATCATTCTTGGACCACTGTGAACATCATCTTTGTCATTGTAAAACCAATGAATTTTTAGTTCAATGGAAGGATACACCACTAGAGGATGTCACATGGGAACTAACTTCAATTTTTGAACAATTTCCTCATCTGAAGATTTGAGGACAAAGCGTTGTTTTCAAGGGGGAGGGAATGTTAGGATCCTAACCTCCCTAACCCCTCAAATAGATATAATAAAATATTTTCTATGTAATAAAGGATGACAATAGTAATGAATGCCTATGTAAAAATGTGAACATGTCTAATGTAAGAAGAATTAATAGAATGTTCCTCTTCTAGAAATATCTTCCTCTTCAATGTTCTCTAGAAGATTGAAATAATATAAATAGGAGTAGAAGCATGGAAGAGTTTTGTCTTGATAATTATTTTGTAATTGGGCTATGCTCTACTAAATATTTCCCACTTGAAGAGACTAGTGAACTTGGATTTGTGTAAATAAAGGTATCATTTCCAGTGTCATTGTTTTATATATTTTTCTCTTTCTGTTGATATTCGTCACAATAATTTTATTTTTTCTCTACATAATACATATGGTACCTTACATATAAAAATTCCTTGCACTGTGATGGGAATTTTTTTAGGACTTTAAGAGTAGACATGGCACAAGGTGCTTATGCCAAGTGTTCCACAGTGACATGATTTTTGGCAACTTGTGCATTAGGGTTGTGTTTTGTTTTTCGAAGAACACCTCACATTGGGAAATACATTACATAAATTGGTGGATTCTCTATCTAGAGAGGGTCACTAGGTTGGGAAGAGGACACAAGATCCTATGTTGCAGGAGTAGCCTCAAGAGTCTCATGATTATGAGATTGATTTTACAGAGAGAGTGTTTGGTCACACATGAACACTTGAGTGCTCAAAGATGACCCTCCTTATGGAGGGGTACCTTCCATGCCCCATTGTGGAGGTGTAGGAGTATAGACAAGCATTTCTTGATGATGTGGAGAAAATGGATTGGTCAAAATAGAAGGCTAGTGAGGAGTGGGTTGTTAGGAAAAATATCGATGAATCTAATCCATTTTTAGGAGTTAGTGAGTAGAATGGTCCTTTGTACAAATCATGTAGGGGAACTGGTTATTTTTCTTCTCCTTAGAGCCCCCACCAACATTGTTTTAGGTTTCATTTCTATTCATATTTTTCTTTTTCTTTTTCTTTTTCTTCTTTCCTATGGGTAATTGAGGATTCTTCAATTACATGGACTACCCTGAATTCACTTGAAAGGTTTAAATAGGAAACATAGTCCTTTGAGTGGTGGGAATAGTGGATTTTTGGTGTGATGCAATGCTTAGTTAACCCAAGTGTCCAACCAACTATCCCATGGAGATACGAGATACAAAACTCACCACACCATTGGCATGGGGGATTGGGGTTGGCTTGTGTAGATCTATATATGGCTATCGAGCATGATATATAAGATCATACAAAGCGCCAAAATGAAAATATATCAAGTCTAAATGTTGGGAATGGATTCTAGTCTTATCCTCGATGATCTCCCTTGCAATGGAGACATTCTTGTATATGGTAGGTAGCAAATACTTCTTAAACCAAACCATAAGGATTTGGTTGAGAATCATGGAATTGAATAGCCTACGTCAGTGTCTACACTCATGAATGTAA
The DNA here is from genome assembly GCA_009831015.1 of Picea engelmannii. Taxonomy (NCBI): domain Eukaryota; kingdom Viridiplantae; phylum Streptophyta; class Pinopsida; order Pinales; family Pinaceae; genus Picea; species Picea engelmannii. Next base: position 74,880 of record ML786960.1, read on the forward strand.
TCCAAAATGTCCATGGAGGTATCCTAATGAAAATAAGTCAAGAGCTCTGTATCAGTATTTTACCTAATGGGAAATTGGAAATGCATTAATAACATCATGGACAAGGAATTAAAAATTTCATAGGAAGTTCCTTTTAGTTTAATATACCATTTAGCAACGCTTCCAATCATGGTTATTTGGAAAAGACACAATGAAATGCTATCATCCATAAATGAGATGGATGAGCACCAAAGTCGGTACATCATGATATGCGTTGAAGGGTATTCTCTCATATTTCTAGAAAACTTGTTTATGTCTAAGGGAAACATGGAAGGGATAGCCAACTATGATGGGTGGTGGAAAATGGGGTCATTTTTCAATTGCGATAAATCTAGAAAATCTAAAGTTGCCAAGAAAGGAAATTGCAAGTTGGAAAATGGATTCTAGTAAAAAAAGGAGGATGCTTATGTCCTAGATGAACCTTGTGATCCCCCAATGTTATAGCTTCTAACCGTTTATTGATTCCTGAAAGGATTTTTTCCATGGGTGGATTTCCCTAGGGACAAAACCACTACCATAAATATTATCACTTCCAGAACCAAACATAGCTCCTTGAGAATAGATTGGAGGAAAATAGGTGTTCCCAAAATGATTTCTATCTCCTAGACCATAATTTCACCAAAGGATATAAATATTCCCTTGAGGGTGGCCCCTAGGTACATAGGTACTCCCAAAAGGATTAATATTTCCTAGAAGATAATTTCCCCTAGAGGGACTACCCCCATGAATAATGGTGTACCCCACATGATGACTACCTATCAAACCAAAAGTTCCTATAGGAAGAGGGCCCTCGATGACAAAATGATATAGAAAAGGAATATTACATATAAGATTAAAATAATTAACCCAACGGGTTCTAGGTCCCCCAGAAACATTATGGCCTAGTGTAAACATGAGTAGTCCTAGACCTTCTATGGACATTCCAAAGAAAGGGGAATATAGTGTTTGGTATCATTAGGATACCTATAGCGATGATGGAATAGGATGGAAAACCCCTTGCAACATTATAAATAAGGCCTTTCCTCCCAATGAATAAAATTCTAGGTGTGGGAATCACAAATCAAGGGATGGATGTGCCAACTCTAGACACACTTGTGGAAGGAAATGAGGTTACTGACAAAATTCCCCATATCAATAAGTCATATACACTTGGTGTGGATGGAGTAGGGTTCACAACACTAATAGAAATAAAGGAGAACATCACTGAGGTTCCCCCCCAACACTAGTTGATGACATTGTAGGTTCCCCATGACTCTATGAATCACCTATACCGAACCTCAAGTGAGGACTAATAAAGAGTGAAAGGGGTTCACTTAAACATTCTTTGAATCCTAAAACTAGCAGGTTAAAAATACCAATCAATGGAGGGTTAAATTTTAGTAGAGGCCTTTTGTTGACCACCTCAATATTTATGTTCTCATGCCCCTCAAATCCCCTTGTAGGATATATAGGCTCTATGTTGTATGAAGATCGAGGACACAAATCTACATTTAATGGGTTGTTCTTATCTCTCTAGGGAAATACCACATTGTCTATGGGACAAATGAATTGGTTGGTAAACTATGTTGAACAAATGTATTTTTAAAAATAACCAATAATCAACCTAAGAATGACTAGAAATAAAACCAAAGAGCAGACCCCTAACAAATCTATGTCAACAACAAAAAACCCAACAGATAAAAGAGCCTTTTAAATACCAACCATCTAGGGGAAATCGAGTCCCCAAAATCTTGGCTCATGAAGGTGTGAGGAACAATTACAGTAACCTTGACACGACAACTGTTACCAATGAATATACCTTTGTGGATATAGGAACCCTTCAAGGGATTGAAGGAGAGGTTCGAGGTCTATCCCAAGTACTTCAAGCAATTCCCACTTGCAATCACCTATGTAGATACCTAGGAAAATCCATTAAGGTTACCACCTCACAACATCCGACTAGGTGAATAATCATAGTTTGGACCACATGTATGGGTAGAGAAACAAAGCTGAATATTCAAGAAGTATTACCTCACAGGGAGGTGTGGCACTTCTGAAACCACCATATCAGTCTAGTATCCCCAATGTGACCTACTTCTTAACTCCTGTGTCAAAGAAGATTCCCCAAAAAACTAGTTTTGATAATGTAATTTTCACTCATTAATGACTTCTAAGTTTGATTTTGTGGCCTTGGATAATTTACTCTCCAACCCCTCATAAAGGCCCTAAATCCTAGTCTATGTTGGCTTTGTTGAAAAAAGAAAAATTCTAATGGTTTTTAGATTAAGCGTTTTTATTTTTAAGGCTATAAATTACGTAGAGGTAGTGGAAGAAAATTTAGTTATTTTTTGATGCTTTCCAAATCCAACAGATATAAAAAATGCATGCAAAGAAGATGCATGTTTTCATTTCTATGAATTCTATCTAAAGGAAAGGAAGTGCTTGTCACTTTTCAGATTTTTATTTTTAAGCTAGAAATCAATGACTACACATGCTCTCAATAAACTCTCAAAACATCCAAGTGAATGAAAAAAACCTCACAAGATTAACATACCAATGCAATATCTAAATAAAACACTCATGAAATGAAATGGTACTTTTTCCTTTTATTTTGTTAAAGAAAAATGAAAATGCAAAAAATAGATTGGAAAATCAACAAGATACTCAAATAAGATAAGTAAGAAAACAAAGCATGCAAATCATATCAACAAGATATAAATCAAATCAAAACCACACAAATTGGCCAAAGATTCTAATAATGCGTTATTTATAATCACACAATCAAAATGCAGGAATTTCAAACAAACTATCGGATCTGCAACAATGTGATGTAGATACTACCCGGGTCTCAACTTTCCAGGGAGAAATAACAATCAAGAAATAAAAGAAAATACTCAACCACTTATAACATACTTTGAAATCACGAAAGAAAATAAGAGGCCAACCAGGGGTAATATTAAAAACCATACATCACTGACAAAGTTATAATCATAGAAAAAATGCATATCAAAGAGAAATCATCTCTAAAACCTAAAAAAAGGACACCTGCAAGATAGGTCACGATCTACCCATAGAGAAGAATGTGATTGTTAGAGAGGTGGTCATGGGTTGTATCACTACAGCTTGTGACCAATCACTCGGGTTCCTTAAGAAAAAGTGTGAGAATTGTGGAAAAAGGAAAAAATCAAGAAGTACTAGCATAGATATGGAATATTTGACCACCTAGTTAATGGGGAGGAAGGTGATTGATCACACAAACTTTTTATAAATCAGAGGAAACAAGGGAAACCAAATCTAGGGAAGAATCACATATTCAATCCCAAATGGACTTTCCAATTATATTATGGAGAGAAACCCTCATGTGGATAGGAAATATCTCCCTTAAATGTAGCTTAGATCCACCCTTGATATGAGATAGCAAACTAATAGATAACAATACAAATTTTTCTAGATCTATTGGATTAAATTCTACTTATGCTAGAAGAGAGAAATATGCACTTGGTTTTGGATGGTCATCCTTACATAATCCCAGCTGAAGTAGCTCTGAAGATCCATCTCTAGCTCCTCCACTTGCTTCTTGCACATAAGAGACAAACAATACCCAAATCAAACTCTTCCAATTGTTAAGAAATAATAAACCAAACAAGATCTAATCTGATCTATTTTAGCCAAGTAATGAATACATCAATAACATGCAATTTAATAAACAATCGTAGAAGGAGAAAATTGTATCAATTTATATTAATAATAGAGAAACCTTATAGAAATAATTTAGTTACCTTGATTCCAACTTTGTTCCTCCTTATCTTTAGCTCTTCCTTAAACCTCACACAAGCAAGGTTGACTTGTGTTGAAGGTTGTCTTTTGTGGATGAATCTCTTTTGATATTTTTGTAGCATAAACATGCTCTCAATTCTTCCTCCTCTTTCCCTTTGAATGGGCCCTCTATATATATTGGTGGAATAAGTTAGGGTAATATTCTACATATTTCAACTCATTGAGGAACTTGAAGAATCATCTGAGTTCACGAGTATGCATGGTAATATAACAACTCATCCCAACACTTATTTCCTCGAGCATATAATAAATAGAGGCTATAGGGGTGGTCACAGATTGTAATGAGTTAGCCTAGAAAAAGTGCGACCTCCTAAAAAATATCCAAATCCAAGGGAGAAAGGTGTGCCTCAATCTATTATCCTTAGTAGGTCCTACATGTCCCCTTACGATGGAAAACATAGCTATCAAAAATATTCCTCTCTGATAATTTTTTCATAGATAGGAACATCTTTGGTCGCTTTAAGGAGGGGCGTTTTAACATGCAATTTATCAAGTTCTCCTAAGATTTCATCTTCTTTAGGTGTGTAAGTTTTCTTAATGTTAAACCTTTTAGGATACAATGGTGTTGGAAGGTTGGTTTGGGTAGTTGTTTTTCATTAATTTCAACCCTTAGAGATTGATGTCAACCCATGGGGAAGTCTGGAATCCATAGAGATGTGGTTTATATTGATGGTGAGTTAGTTGTCATTGATGGAGTGGTTGATGTCAGCAAATCTGTTGGGTGCATTTGATGAAGTCTACATGATGCCTCGAAGGTGTGGTTGTGGTGCCAAAATTTGGTTGAGGAATATGGACATGAAGGATAGTGTAAATGATGGTAAGATACTCAGATGGATATTCCTTGGCATGTCTTTTACAGTGATAGATGGTACGCCACATGGTTCCTCACGATTGAGGAGTTATGAGGTCATGAAGTTGGAAGCCCCAAAGATGGGTTAAGAAGCTCCTATGGAAGCCTCAAATATCGGTTAAGAATCCTCTAATTGGTTGCAAGTTATTAATGAAAGGGTAAATTGGTTGTAACAAGAAATTTCAAGAAGCCCTAAGTTTAAAGAAAGATGTTAGTTAGAAAAAGTATATATACACCTCAAGAATTCACTCATAAGTACATTCACACAAACATTCTATTGAATATATTCTATGTGAGTAAGTGATTCTTATCTGAAGTAGCCAAAGAGATATAAGGAGAATTTATGAGGGAATATGAAGTGAAGAAGGGTGAAATTCCAATGGAGGATGAAGGCTTGTGAGGCTGTGTTCTAAGGTATGTTATTTACAGGTCATCTTACCATTTTCGCTATAAAATTATTTCTAGAATGATTCATATAAAGAAACTTGGAGTTTGTTGAGAATATATATGAAGGTACCTATGGCAGAAATTGCATCATCTGGGTCATTGTATATTTGGAGATACACTCTATGGAAAATAGGGTTTTTGGCTTGTGACGTCCCAAAAAAATGAAATAATTAGAAATTTAAGTTGGTTGGAAATTCATTTCCCTTTTTAGTAAATTCAAATTTGGAAATTTTTTTACATTTATGGCAAGTCCGAATTTCAAATTTAATATTGTAATTAATTCTTATGACTGTTGGGCAAAGATTTGATTTGTCTCAGCTAACTATTTTGACTATGACACTTGTATGGAAACATAATATTTTATATTGATTGCAGGAGGACAAATGGAACAACCATGTTAAAAATTAGCTGACTATGACTCCATGAGTGGGGAACATGTTGGAACTACCCCTGGGCTAATTGTTACAAGTGGAAAATTAGTGATTTGGCCATTGGCAGCCCCTGGAAATCAGGGATTTAGAAAGTTGCAAAAATTCCCAAGGGAGGGAAAAGACCTAGGCAAATTGATAAATAGCATATGTGAGGAGGCAGGATGTTGCTAAGTATGTTGGGAAGAGAGACTATTTTTTTTTCTTGTTGTTATGAACACTACTGAGTGAGTGTGAGGCAAGAGGAATTTGCTGGAATCGAAAGACATTTTTGAGGAGGAGGTTTTCCAAGTTCTCCCTCATGGATTCATGGTCCGGCTAGGGGGTGAATCGGCAAGTGATTTTGGCTACCTATTCTATGGTTGGGAGGAACGTGGTTGTTCCCTTTGTTCTCTCGCAAATGAAAATCATATATGTTGATCCACTCCTTCTCTATTTTTTAATGATCATTTATACTTACGATTTGTATACGTTAATTCTGTATCGAAGTAATTTCTATGGGTAAAATCTGTGTGTAATTTTTTATGAATAGTAAAATGATGAACTGTAGTTTCTTAGTAGGGTTATATGTCTTAAGGAAAATTCTAACACTGTGATGAATGGACTGATAGAATGACCAAGGATCTCATCCGTGACAAATGTATAATGGAAAGAACAATTTTTTTTATGGTACATGGTATATATGACATAACAAGATTTAAAAAAAGAATAACTGACTGATAGAATACAACAGTATAAATCTGGACTAATAGATTTACTTGGGGTGAGACTATAGAATCAACCTTGCAAGTTTATCTGTAGGCTTCGATCGAAGACTATAACTACATCTTGGTTAAATATGTAACTTTCAATGAAACTTTGTCTATTCGGTACTAAAACTTCCCAACTGTATACTATACTTAAATCAGAAGATTAAATTCCTGTACCATATGTGGTTTATGAACATGTCCCCATAATTGTGTCTTTTCGAAAGAAATCAGGACCTATATATAGATACACATAGTCACTGCATGATGGAAACCTTCTGCTAGTTTTAAAAGGATACAAACACACACACACACACACACACACACACACACACACACACATATAGATTATATGTAAAACACTGTAATAATTATATGCCTACTCCTATATACAGCTTTATCCCTTTGAGGTTGGGACGAACTATCCACAAAAATTTAGGGCAACATTTATGACATCTCTGTACCTACGAAATCATGGTTCGAGAGTAAGAACGGCAAGTATAATATAATGGTTACAATTTTACTGTATACCTTTAATAACCAGTATTACAACCGAAACGCCCTTAACATACACAACCCTCCGAGAACAAAACAAATGATGTTTTTTCGAGTAATCTCAAACATAAATCAGAAGGACAAATTTACTTTCTAGCATTTAAAGAGAATAAAAGGGAATACATTCTGTAACCATGTTCCACTTTACGATTCAGAAAAAATTCACTACAGTAAAAATTGAAAGATTAAAGCTATGGAAATAAACATGAATTATAGTACAAGACCTTGACAGATATAAACACTTGATTTATTCCTTTTGAAGATTAAATGTATAAACAGACCCAGTATGCTGGAAGAGAGAAACCAATTATTTTTCTTCTAAGTCGATAGTCAAATTTTGGGAGTAAAAGTATAACTCTGCCTTAAAACCTATTACACAGTTTTGGAGTTTCGAGGGACCTTTCCCTTAACTAATTTATGAAATTACAACAGTAGTGATATGACCATCTTGAAGTCTGATAACCTACTATACATTTCTGAATCTTATCAGGAAGCTAGGCTATTCGCCGAGAGCTTAAAGAGGAACTCGAGTACCTTTCTTATACAAGGCGTGATCCTGCATCCAACATAGTAACCCTGCAAACCTGTAAAGAACGAGACGTTTTCCTTCAGTAATGATAAATATTAATTGAGAAAAGGATCTTACAAATAACGAAATAATTCTGTAAAACAAAACACTTATCTTGCCTGGGCGTGAGCGTAGCCAACCTTCAGCCGAGTTTTCGATGTCCGAGAGAGGATAAGTGAGCTTAAAGACTTGATGGGTACCCTCGCATAAAAAAGAAAAGGCCCATCATTATATTTGGTCACAATTTTCATAAAATGCCAATTCTCAGAAATAAGTAAGAAATAATAACAATACTATAACCCTGCGGAACCAAAAGAAGAGAATAGCTGATTGTGTAATATGAAAGACTCTGATAGGTTAAACAGTGAAGCCTTTTTCTATCAAACTCTAAGTTGTGAAGGGGTGTTGGTACGTATACTATAAAGGGTACTAATAGGAGAGAAGAATAAGAAACAAAAGGAAGGAAAAAAGCCATACCATTATAGTTACAGACTTAAACAATGACCACCATAAGTAACTTACAAATAAGTAAAGATATGCATTATTTTCATTACTAAAGGGTATTTATATACATTTCAGAAGGGAGAAACTATAGTATCAACCCCAGTGGATTTGGGGGGGGGTCTAGCAGACGACGGATTCACTTGAAAATAAAACCCGGTATGAACAGAACCTCCAAAACGTAGAAAACCCTAAAAAAAAAAACTCGAGAAGGATTTTGTGGTCGAACAAAGTATAACACATAGACTATAGTGTGGGGCTTTATTTATTACCCTATAGGACGTTCCCTTATTCTTATCGACACCTTAATAGTATACTGGTCATGGACACAGGGAGGAACAGGGACAACCTCTACGAGCAACGAGTATGCTCTACACTCTATTATCCATATACATTACTGAACTGGACCATTATAAGTCAGAACATAGGAATGTCTTGCAGGAATTTTTAAAAGAGGATAAGTGGTTAAAGTGAGTTAGCAAAGCATCTTGTTACATGCTCAGGGGAGTCGACCGGACCATTCCTGGTCACCATTTCCATCACCGCCAAAACAACCCTGTCCACGGTACACCTACCAAACCAGAATCCTTACGACCATCAGTGAAGAATTATCGTACATGGGTATAGGCATGAAGGAGAACATAACCTTATTCAAAACTGAATCTAGGATAGTAGAAACTTACCAAAGCAACCACTGTTCATAAATTCCCGCCGGGTAATGTCTTTCCGAATCACGATATGAATCATCGAAGAACAAGAATATGCAGAGACGTATGTTCCGAACCATCGATATGATTCATGGAAGGACAAGGATACACAAAGTCACTTGAAAGGAGCTCGATAGTGGGCTAGCAGAATGATGAAAAACCCCAGGAAGAATTTTATTACGCGCTTAAATGCCGAAGGTATGAGGGATGAGGGAGACATGTGATGAGGACCAAGTTGGCATTACCAAAATGGGCTAAATTGCCAGGTGAGAGTTTCGAAAATTTCATACATAGAACTACCATTAAATGGTAGATACGAAACTTAACTATCTCCGACAGTCGACTAGCATTTCACATCAAGAAATGGGAGAGTAAGTTAATCCTTCGGGTCCCGAGCAAGTGGAAGGTTGGTGCACCATAAATGTAATTGTTACCACTAAACCTATAATTAGTAAAGCTTACTGGAGTACTATTTAGTTAAGATGAAGATCGTTAAAGGAAATAGTTACTCAACCTCTGTTAAAGAACAGGTTCAGAGTCGACACAAAAATTCTAAGTTACCACTATGGGTTAAACATGAAACCCGACCTTATATACGAGTCGGGTAAGTTGAACATTATGAACTGTAATTTCCTAAGTTGCTTAGTATGGACACCGTTTACATGGAAATATGTTGATAACAAGTAAATAGTCAAGTTCGTAGTGGCTCACCATGGTAAAACCTTCTAATTCATGGTAAGTCAATTCGGTATAAGAATGTAAATTGTTACATCAATATAGTAAAAGGAAAGAAGGACTTCTCCTTCAAAATAAATAAATAAGAATGAATTGAGTAGGATATATATATATATATCCCATACAATTTTTTTTTTATATGGTAAAACTGGTAAATTTTTTGGGTTCATTACATGGCTAGTCTTGAAACTAGTCCTTCAAACGGAAGTCGTCAACAAGTGTTTGGAAACATATCTGAGGTGCTTTGCCTATAAAAAACAACACCAGTGGGCTCAATGGTTACCCCTCGTCGAATGGTTGTACAACACTACATACCATACAACCACTCGCATGACTCCTTTTGAAGCAGTGTATGGACATAAGTCACCGTTAGTTCTCTCATACTTACCAGGTACCTCAAAGGTCCAGGCAGTTGACCAAACACTTATAGTCTGAGAGGATATCCTTCGTACCCTTAAAGAGAACTTGGTCATGGCCCAGAATAGAATGAAGCAGCAAGCAGATCAAGGTCGCTCTGAACGTCAATTTGTCGAAGGGGATCAGGTGTTTTTGAGACTGCAACCATATAAGCAAACTTCCCTCAAGGCCGAGTAGTGTCAGAAGCTAGCACCCAAATTTTATGGCCCTTACACAGTTCTCAAGCATGTGGGACAAGTCGCATATCAGTTAGCTCTGCCCATTCAGTCGAAGTTACATCTTGTTTTTCATGTTTCATGCTTGAAGAAGGTGATGTTAAGGTCCTAACCCGCACATAGGTAGATCAATGTATTCAGATGTAATAAAGGTCAATATTAATAAGACCTTTCAATAAAATAGAATAAGGCGGATGTAAGAATACCTAATAGAAGCTTCCGCTTCTAGAAGGATCTTCCTCTAGATGCTTCTCTTAATAGACACATTTAGCATAAATAAGGATCGAGGGTATGAAAACCCTAACTTGGAGATTATTGTAACAGAGCACTGCTCGACTGGAGGTTTCCCCCTCGAAGAGGCTCGTGAACATTGCTATCTGAATCAAAGTGTTGTTTCTGTTGCTATTTCATATCTCATTTCTGTGTATTGTGGAGATTATGCTGGATATTTTACTGTTATTCTGTCATTTCTAGCATTTCATTTCTGTTCTGCATATTTTATATATCGGGTATCTTGCAAGTGGTATCAGAGCACTTTCCTTGGCATAAATTATGGGTATTTTTTTTCTTCAGGGTAGAGATGTATTTCGACGTCTTTAAGCCACAAAGATCTGTCGTTACGTGCATAAACCCACGGTTGAGGGATTCATACACACAGGAAATACAAGTGGTTCTTAAGCGCACATCTGTTGGCCACCCTTGTAACCCCTGTTGGTACCCCTTCAAGTGGTAGCGCATTAGACAACACCTGTGTACGGATCGACCTAGATTTACTGAAGCCCTCTTTAGATAAGCCTATCAGCCGCCGGACTGCTATAGTGTCACCGAGAACAACACTCGGGAAGATACTCTCTAGTACCTGGGTAGTCGGGTAGTACGGCTAAGGGTACGGTCTATCCTCTTTAGTTAGTGCCCTGAGATATTGGGCCGAGTACTACTGTTGGACCCCACATGTATATCAGAGAGCTATAGCACAGGGCAAACCCTTGTCTGTAGAACCCTTGAATACCTAACCCTTGGGGAACCTAAACAACAACATAAACAAATTAAACTGGCGAGATCTATTGACACGCATCTGTGTTCGGGTTGCTAAGTAAATACTCTCTGGTTTAGAATTTGGGGATTTCAGCACTGCAACATTCTTCAGACCAAAGCATAACCCCGCAGCTGTAAAAAAAAAAAAGAAAAAAAGAAGAAGAAAGTTTGGAAATTTTTTCACCATTATTTGAGACCTATTCCATTAGACTCATCTCTTCTCCCTTATCACTTTCATCCATATCATTTTTCTGCAAAAATTTCTGACCCCGCCCGCTCCCTTTTCAGTTCACCCACCATCATGGCCCATACCCGTAACCAAGAACTAGAGTCTCGCTTCAACACCCTACAATCTGGTTTACTTGAGACCCAACAAGAAGTGCAACAACTTAATGCTACTATTTCCTCCCGTGATGCCTCCATGAATGAATCCGTAAATGTAGTCGTGCAGTTCGCAATGGCAGAAGTCAAACATGAACTGACCACCCAGATGGAATCTATCTTTGCATCACTCTGCACCAAACTCAAGCTCTCTACCGATGACTCTTTTCTTGAGGAACATAAAAATACTGAAGGTGAAACTTCTTCCCATTCCTTTCAACCCCATCACTTTCAAAGGGACATACGCCTTCCACGGGTGGATGTAACCAAATTCGATGGCTCAGACCCCACTGGTTGGGTCACACAAATGGAACATTATTTCTCTCTCTACAACATTACATATGACTTGGCCAAACTCCGGTATGGTGTTCTCCATCTAGATCAAGAACGCTGGCAATGGTGGCAATGGAGAAAAACTTCCCGTCAAGGGTATATTGCTTGGACCCAATTTGTTGCTGAGCTTTATGAACGCTTTGACACTGACACCAACCATTTGGGTCGTTTGACAAAATTGAAGCAATCAGGCACAGTCGAAGACTTCATAGCTACATTTGAGCGTCTGGCCTTTCGAACAGAGGGCATGAATGATGCTTTATTTCGAGAGTGTTTTATCAGTGGCCTCAAGGAGGAGATTCGGGCACATGTCCTCATGGCTCGACCTAAGACTTGGGTGGAGGCTACCAAAAAAAATAAAGAAGCAAAACAAATTGTTTCCTCTCAAAACCATAAGCCTTCCTTTATCCTGCGTCCTAAACCAGTAAAGCCCGCCACTCCCTCCGCCCCATTAAAAATCCAAAAATTGACCAGGGATGAAATGGCTGAACGCCAACTCAAAGGCCTCTGTTATAATTGTGATGAAAAATATTTCCCAGGCCACAAATGTAAGGAACAAAATCTCTTTATGGCCATATCTGAGGATATTCAGGAAGAAGATGTTGACAACCCCCCTATGCCCGAGTCACCAGAAATTTTTGACATAAACCCTCCCTTCGCCCCTCTCGAAGTGGAACCAATCATTTCCCTCAATGCTCTCACCGACTTCTCTGCCCCCCAAACCCTCAAGCTAATCGATTACATCAAGCACCGAGAGGTCATCATCTTAGTTGATAGTGGCAACACCCACAATTTTATTCATCGCCGCATTGCCCAATAAACCCATTGCTACATCCATGCTGTCAATAATTCCCAAATCATGATTGCCAATGGTGGTTCTATGAAATGTGGCATGCGCTGTGAAAATGTGTGTCTCCAAATAGGTGACTACCACCTCAAATCCCATATGTTTTCTATTGACATGGGCGGTTGTGACATTGTGTTGGGTGCCGAATGGTTAAGAACCTTGGGTCCCATTCTCATGGATTTTCAGAAATTAACCATGCAATTTGACCAAGGAGGCCGCAAACATAAATTTCAAGTCATCACTACGGGTTCTCCTAAAGTCATCAGTTCTCATCGCATGGAAAAATTGCTCAAAAAAGGTCATTCGGGTGTCATAGCCCAACTCCACGCCATACAAGCCACCAAGATCCCACCCGTGCCCCAAGACCTCCAATCCCTCCTTTCTAAACATCAAACAGTCTTTTCCACTCCCCAAGGACTCCCTCCTTCTCGCAGTGTCCATGATCATTCCATTCCCCTTGTCCCAGGAAGCCTTCCCCCCAATATACGTCCATATCGCCACCCCTTTGCACAAAAGAATGAAATTGAAAAAATGGTCCAGGAACTCCTTACTGCCGGAGTCATCCATCCTAGTACGAGCCCTTACTCCTCTCCGTTCGTCATGGTACTGAAGAAAGAAGGTTCTTGGAGAATGTGTCCTGACTTCCATGCTCTCAACAAACTAACCATCAAAGAGAAATTCCCCATTCCTGTCATTGATGACCTCCTGGATGAATTGAGTGGCGCCCAATTCTTCACCAAACTTGATCTTCGCTCGGGCTATCACCAGATACATATGAAAGAGTCCGACATTCCCAAGATGGCTTTTCGCACTCATGAGGGCCACTATGAGTTTTGGGTCATGCCCTTTGGTTTGTGTAACTCCCCCTCAACCTTTCATAGCCTCATGAACCATGTCTTCCGCCCTTTTCTCCATCATTTTGTCTTAGTTTTCTTTGATGATATCCTCATATATAGCAAGAGATGGACAAACCATCTTACTCATGTGGATCAATTTCTCAGCCTACTCTCTCAGCACCATATTTTCCTGAGACAGTACAAATGTGCTTTTGGTGCATCTGAAGTAGAATACTTGGGTCATCTGGTGGGAAAGGATGGCATTAGGGTGGACCCGAAAAAGATTGAAGCTATGCAAGACTAGCCACACCCAAAGACTCTCAAAAGCTTGCGTGGATTTTTGGGCCTCACAGGGTATTATCGCAAGTTCGTTAAGAACTATGGAAATATTGCAGCACCTCTCATGACTCTCCTCAAAAATAACTCTTTCACTTGGACCCCAGTAGCTGCTCAAGCTTTTCAAACCTTGAAGACGACCATGTGCACCACTCCGGTTCTGGCCCTTTCCAACTTCACAAAGACATTTGTGTTGGAATGTGATGCCTCAGGGAAAGGAATTGGCACTTTCCTTGTGCAAGAGGGTCGACCTTTGGCCTTCACTAGCAAACAACTGTTTGAAAAGAATCTGGGCAAACCCATTTATGAAAAAGAAATGTTGGAGATTCTGCATGCCATTGAATTATGGCATCCTTATCTTTTGGAGAAACAATTCCAAATTAAGACTGACCATCAAAGCCTCAAGTACTTTCTGGAACAACGCATTTCCTCCCAGGAGTAACAAAAATGGGTCACTAAGCTCTTTGGATATGATTATGAGATCATTTACAAGAAGGGAAAAGACAATGTCGTGGCGGATGCACTGTCCCAGAAATATGAAGACAAAGGATCCCTTTTTTCTCTTTCCTTCATTGTACCCGATTGGCTGCAAGCTGTGCACCAGGAATGGCTTCAAGACCCCAAAAGTTCGCATCTGATCCAGCAATTGCAGAACAAGGCTCAGGCTCCCCCAGGGTACTCCTGGCTCGAGGATGAGCTTCAATACAAAGGTCGCTTGTATTTAAGTAAACAATCCAAGCTCAAATCCATGGTACTTTCTGAGCTTCATGCTACACCCACAACGAGGCACTCAGGGTTCACCAAAACATATGACCGAGTCAAACATTCTTTTTTCTGGGATGGTATGAAACAAGACATCCATAAGTTTGTGGCTGAATGTGAGGTATGTCAACGCNAAACAGTCAAATCTCCAGGCACCCTCCAACCACTTCTGATTCCCCCTGCTATTTGGAAGGATATCTCTATGGACTTTATTATAGGCTTACCCAAATCGAGGAATAAATCAGTCATAATGGTGGTGGTGGATCACCTTTCCAAGTATGCTCATTTTTGTGCTCTTCACCACCCATTTACTTCATCCACAGTGGCTCAAATTTTCATGGATCAGGTCTTCAAGCTTCATGGCATGCCAAACTCTATTGTTTCTAATCGAGACCCAACTTTCACAAGCATTTTTTGGCAAGAACTGTTTAAGATACAAGGCACACAATTGCATCTCAGCTCAGATTATCATCCCCAGATAGATGGTCAGACGGAATTCGTCAACAAGTGTTTGGAAACATATCTGAGGTGCTTTGCCTCTGAAAAACAACACTAGTGGGCTCAATGGTTACCCCTCGCCGAATGGTGGTACAACACTACATACCATACAACCACTCGCATGACTCCTTTTGAAGCAGTG
>ML786960.1:99542-123857 GCA_009831015.1 Picea engelmannii
GAGGTAATATATTAATAATTGTGAAAATTTATATTAATAATACATATAAAGTTTCATTTTTGTGTATATGATCATACTCATTAATATATTAATATGATTTATTTCATAAATTATAAATATTTATAATTACCTTCATATTGTACTTTACAACTAATATTTAATATTGGTGAATTATGTTTTTTTGATTCAGTTTCTCTAGAGTGGGGTGCATTGCATTTATACATTGCAAATAATCTTGACTGGATGAATGCATGGATTGAAAGATGTAAACAACATAATGGAGGTAGGTTATCATGGAAATGACTGTCTGAATTGGTTAGAGAAGCTTGTTGTAACATAGATGACAATGTTACGCAAAGGGAAATTGATCTAGCATATGGTTTGAAAGATGTACAGGTAAGCAATTTCACCCATTTTATTCAGTTATTTTATATTATACTAATGTGACTACATGTGTACTGTATTTTTCAGATACTTTCGAAGTTATACAAATATATGTTAATTTATTAATTGACAATGCATCTTTTACATATCTGACATATTGCAGTTGAAACACCACAAGGCTATGTGGTGCAATGGTTGTAAATTTCACATCAAACAATTGTATGAAACAAGGGAAACTTCTGATAGTGGGATAACTTTAGTATTCTAGGTTACTAATGTTTCCTCTAGGAGTGATAAACATCCCCGAGAGTCTAAAAATAGATACTATGGGTATTTAAATGATATACTTGAGTGTGAATTTAATTCCTTCAAATTAGTTCTGTTTGATGTCAAATGGTATAGGTTACGAATGCATGAACGTGATGAGGAAAGAACTATTATTCAACATGCCAATGGATCTCCAATGATTAAAACAACTATGTTTGAAAGAGTACCTGATCGCTATGCTTTTCCAAGCCAATGTGAACAGGTCTTTTACTCAAATGTTCCAGGTGAAATGGATTGGTAATTTGTTGTTAGATATGATTCAAGAGGAATCCCAATTAAGTATAGTCATTTACAGGAAGAAGATGATATTGAAGATCAAGAAGATGATTCGACATAATATCAGACATAGATGGAAGATCATGGAGGGTCGACAGATGAAGAAGACAGAGAAGATCTTTTATTTTTATACCATCATGATCGTATAAGATTTCATCAATATTGTTACCTATTTGAATCTTCTTAGAATTGAGATTCGTTACATAGTCATTGAAAAATGACAAAAGAATTATGTATGCACTGAAATTTGTCATGGGTAGACTATTGGCATGCCTTAACAATATGGGAGGGTTTTTGGACTCAAATTTGAGTGACACACCCAATTTCTTCCATCATCAATTCATCATGGAAACCATAAACCCTATTTTTCATATGTTCTAGTAGATATGTTAATGATTCCAAGTTTCATATTTGTATTTGACTGAAGGTCCATCTAGTGTGCAAAGTATCAAATTGAGATTTCAAGTTGATAAACCAAATATGAAATTAATCAAAGCATCATTTGATATTGTCGCAAGAGAGACAAATGTAAATAATATTGCAACGTTTTTCTATACTATCGACGAAAAAACGTTCGTCGATAATTTTATTCCATTAGTATGTAATTTTGTAGAAAAATAATTTATCTTTGGGACTACACCATGGTCAAGGAATGAGGAACGAGGAACAATGAAGGAGGAACGAAAATTGCACGAGGATTAGACACGGACAACATGGACCTGCGAATGGGGCCAACATTGAAATTTTTTCAAACAGTTTCTGTAAGCACTGAAATTTGTCATGGATAGACTATTCACATCCCTTAACAATATGGGAGGGTTTCTGGACGCAAATTTGAGTGACACACTCACTTTCTTCCATCATCAATTCATCATGAAAACCATAAACCCTATTTCTCATATGTTTTAGTAGATATGTTAATGATTCCATGTTTCATATTTGTATTTGACTGAAGGTCCAACTAGCTTGCAAAGTATCAAATTGAGATTTCAAGTTGATAAATCAAATATGAAATGAATCCAAGCATCATTTGATATCGTCACAAGAGAGACAAATGTAAATAATCTTGTGACGAATTTGCTATACTATCGATGAAAAAAGTTCGTCGATAATTTTATGCCATTAGTATGTAATTTTGTACAAAAATAATGGATCTTGGGGACTACACCATGGTCAAGGAATGAGAAACGAGGAACGGAAATTGCACAAGGACTAGACATCGACAACATGGACCTGTGAATGGGGCCAACGTTGAAATTTTTTCAAACAGTTTCTGTATGCACTAAAATTTGTCATGGATAGACTATTGGCATGCCTTAATGATATGGGAGGGTATATGGACTCAAATTTGAGTGACACACCCACTTTCTTCCATCATCAATTCATTATGGAAACCATAAACCCTTTTTTTCATATGTTCAAGTAGATATGTTAATGATTCCAAGTTTCATATTTTTATTTGAATGAAGGTCCAGATAGTGTGAAAAGTATCAAATTGATATTTCAAGTTGATAAACCAAATATGAAATGAATCCAAACATCATTTGATATTGTCGCAAGAGAGTCGAATGTAAAAAATCTTGCGACGAATTTGCTATACTATTGGCAAAAAAAGTTCGTCGATAATTTTATGCCATTAGTATGTAATTTTGTACAAAAATAATGAATCTTGGGGACCACACCATGGTCAAGGAATGAGGAATGAGGAACGATGAAGGAGGAATGAAAATTGCACGAGGTCTAGACACCGACAACATAGACCTGCAAATGGGGCCAACTTTGAAATTTTTTCAAACAGTTTCTTTAACAACTGAAATTTTTCATGGATAGACTATTTTCATGACTTAACTATATGGGAGGGTTTTTGGACTCAAATTTAATTGACACACCCACTTTATTCCATCATCAATTCATCATGGAAACTATAAACCCTATTTTTCATATGTTCTAGTAAATATGTTAATGATTCCAACTTTCATATTTTTATTTGACTAACGGTCTAGCTATCTTGCAAAGTATCAAATTTAGATTTCAAGTTGATAAACCAAATGTGAAATGAATCCAAGCATCATTTGGTATCATCGCAAGAGATACAAATGTAAATAATCTTGTGACGAATTTGCTATACTATCGACGAAAAACGTTTGTCGATAATTTTATGCCATTAGTATGTAATTTTGTAAAAAAATAATGGATCTTGGGGACTACACCATGGTCAAGGAATGAGGAACAAGGAATGATGAAGGAGGAATGAAAATTGCATGAGGACTAGACACTGACAACATGGACCTGCGAATGGGGCTAACATTGAAATTTTTTCAAACAATTTCTGTAAGCACTGAAATTTGTCATGGATAGACTATTCGCATGCCTTAACGATATGGGAGGGTTTTTGGACTCAAATTTGAGTGACACACCCACTTTCTTCCATAATCAATTCAACATGGAAACCATAAACCCTATTTTTCATATATTTTAGTAGATATGTTAATGATTCCAAGTTTCATATTTGTATTTGACTGAAGGTCCAGCTAGCTTGCAAAGTATCAAATTGAGATGACCAATGTCCGTATTTTAATCTAGAGTAGTGTTATTTCATATTTTGATCATCCTAGGGCTTGATCAAAAGTAGATATATATTTCATACTAGTGCGTTAACAACACAATTTTTCTCTCTAGGAACTAGTTTGATTGCAAAATCATCAAATAGTTCCATGGTATCCCATATTGAATTTCCTTATTTTTAACCTTTAATTCTTAGGAACATATGATCATTTTACTTTTAATATAATGAGATTAGATTCCCCAATTGATTTTAATCATTTTATTCCCATATCAATTGATTTTAATCATTGATATTCAACTTGGTATCTCATCGCTGGTTCCCTATGAAGTGTGACATAAGTACCCTCAGAAGTTGGGATGGTTGCATAAGATAAATCCATTCGAATATTACTGCCTAAACATGTAGCCCAATTTTCGGACAATAACATTCCCCAAGCATTTGGTACATCTACAATTGTCACATCCATCAATACAAAGATGTCTGAATATGCAGCTGAACTGACCTGCAGATCCTTGATAAGACCACACACCTTGATTTCTCTCTATCCACACCACATGCGTTCCAATATGGTGTTGTAGTCTTTAGACCTAATTTGTTCATGAATTGAAATGAAATTACATTGGTTGAGGCCCTATAATCCAACATGCATTGATGAAGAATAATTTCATTTAGTACCAAGGTTATGAAGAAAGGTTCATGACTCATGTTTTTCCTATCTTGATGAATGGATTTCAAAATTAAGGGTTGGTCTTTTGTTGCTTCTAGATTAAGATACTTCTTGACCTTGTCCATTTGTGAGGGAATATTGATTAGCTTTGAAAGGGGAACTAGTGGTACTCTTGTTAGATGGAAATGAAGTCATTGGACTAGTATTCAAAGGTAGAGGTGTCCTACTCCATGGTTTTATTTGTGGCTCAGAATCATTGGGTTGTAAAATCTCCGGTGATTTATTCCTTCTCATGTGATTTTGGATTATTCACCTATAGAGTTCAACATGGTCATCCTCATAAACCTAGCTATGGCAACACTTGTTTTGACCAGATGGGTTTTTTGTTGGATGTTATATATGTAATCAAGGTCTTCAACAAAATTTAAATTTTCAGGGCCACTAGAGTCTTAAGATTATAAACCCTAATATAACATCCATGTTATCACTCTGTAGTTTTCCCGAGGCTATGGAGGCAGTGATAGAGGCAACATCAAAACCACTTCGAGTCTTGGATCTAGCCCTCCAAGACTCAGAGAGGGATCTCTTTGTCTAATATAGATTTTTTGGGAATAAGATATTAGGCTAGTTATGCAGAGCATGGGTTTGTTTATGGATTTTGAATTTTTTTGCTTGAGACATGGAAAATTACCATTGGGAAAAATGGATTCAAATGTAAAGAAAATGATAAATGAATAACCAAGAAAAAATATGACCAGGCAGGGTAATCATGCCAGTTGATCCTTTGAGCTTATAAAATGGAAAATTAGAATAAACTGAAAATTATTTCAAATGTAGAGCAGAGTATATCTGAATTATTCATTTCAAACTTGGAAGAAAACATAGATATTGTCTCAAGACAACACAGGGTGCCAATAACAAATCCTGCACATTATCTTCTTGTAGACAATACAGAAAGAAAATAATGTGAAATAGAAAATAATGAGTTACATTAGAGAAAACTTCACCACTAAAACACAACACAGGAATCTAGAAATCTAGTGCCTTTGTATTCCTTCATAAATTCATTTTCATCCTATGAGCATTTTTACATTTTAATCATCACAAGTCCCAACCCTTTCTTTCATAAAAGTTGTAGGCTTTATAGCCTTTACATAATAGTTCAAGATCCTATAAAAATGGATCTGAAAGATTTGAAATAGAATAAAATCAAAACTAGTATGCTATATAAAATCTAGTCTTGATTTAAGGCTCAGCCCTTATCAACTATATCTTCAACAATATTCAACAACATTCAACACTATCTCATATCTTCAATAACTTTCCAAGTGATGACAAGGCATTTCAAAATCCTGTTTTGAAAAATAAGCAGTTTTTTCTTTGACCAAAAATTGAAAAGCCACTTAACATTCTTGCCTTAGTATCTGCCTCAAAAATTGGAAATGGATGATGATCTGTATCCTTTTAATCTTTGTCTTTCATTTGGAACCCCTCCCAGGTGATATGGAAACAAAAATCTCTGATTTGAGAAAAAGATGAGCATTCTGCAAGTTTCTGCGTTTTCGGTGGCTTATAGGTGAAAAACAGAGTAGGATAAGCTGTCGAAAACAGAGCTTTCAGAAGCTAACAATGCTTTGAGGGAAACGAATAAGATGTCAAAAATCCTTAGTTTTACACAACATTTCAAAACTGAAAAAATGGATTTTCTTCGATCTACCTCCTCTTTAGGATCCTTATTTAGCTTCTGAGCAACTTCTGCTAGAGATTTTAAATCAGGATGTGCTCTTGGCTTAGGATTTTTAAGCCTTAGTTTGATACTTAAACCTATAACCATTTTAAGCAACCTACGATTCTCCTTGAGAAATTTCTTATTCCTTTTTTGTTCCTTTACATGCATTTTAGCTAACCTTTCAAAACAATCTCTTACCTCATCTGATGTGTTGCTTATAGTCTAGTTTTGGAATTTAATGACCCTCTTAAGAAACTTCATCTCTGATATTTCTTTTTTAATATTTTCAATCTTTGATGTTGACTTCTTTCCTTTACTTGTTGATGCTTCAGGAATCTCCAGGTCTGGAAACTCTGGTGAAAGAGGTGCTTCTTCAAAAGTAGCTTGCTCAGGAAACTCTACTTCTTCTGACTCTAAATCCTCCTCTAAATATGAATAAGGAAGATTCAAAACGTTTTTACCATAGGCACTAGTTTTCCCTTCTGTTGCTTGGCTAAAATCAGACATCTTTTTGGCTTTCTTGGACTTGGAAGAAGAAGCTAGATCCTCTGCAATTACTGGGGAAATGGAGCTTCTTTTCCTTTTACTACTCTATGGTGTTGAAGACTTAGTGGACAAATTTTTATTTTTGTCTTTGGGCTGGGGTTCTGGTTCAAATTCACCCCAGAAAAGAATATACTCCCAACTCTTATCCCTCTTCTGCAATTCTTGAAGCATTATGAGTTTGATAAGATTGTGATGAGAAAGTCTACCCTGCACCTTGCTAGGTATGGCCTGGACCTGGTGTGTCATTTTTGTCAAGATTCTGTGAAGGAAGAAGGGTAGATTCAAAGGACATCTACTTGTGAAATGGTTCATGAGCTTGAAATGGTAGAACATTACTCTACCATATCTGCCTTCACATGTTATGTATACCTGGATGGCTTTGAGCAAGTGTTGCCACTTTTCTTCCAAGTAGAATCTAGGGATATCTTTCTTCAAAGTAATACATTTGTCTTCTGGCTTGAGATAAGACTTGAACTTAATGTCTTTGGTAGTGGTTGACTTGAACCATATTTCACCAGTCCTAGGCATCTCTATTGTTGCTACAATGATTGCTTCATCAACATGTACCTCAATTGTTCCAACTTTGGCCTTGGCTCCATCAAAGGTCAATGCAAATGCCTCAGCCACACCATGATGAAACCCTTGGAGTTTTTCAAAAAACTTGTAGCAGCATGCATCCCTGAACATCTGGAAAATCTCAGGGTGAGATTCCAGATATGTTATGTCATTCAGTTGCTTCCTGAGCGAAGCACTTCCCTTCTTCATCTACAAAACAAAAATCATTACTTGGAAAAATTGGGTTTGGACAGACACAGTGGCGCTGATAGAGGGAAAAAATGAAACTCAAATAGAGGAAGGATGCGTAATATGGGGGAAATATTTGGATGACAATTTTTTATAACAAACCCTTAATTATAGAATGAAAATCAGATCATAATGATGACTGCATCATTCAATCAGGACATACACCATGTGATAGATCGGGTAAAATGAATGATACGAGCTTATGGTGATCGGATTTATTAACTTAGGGTTAAATATATCTCACCAAATAATCATATCAGACAAATAATCACTTGGCTAGATCGTATCACGATTCACTTCTGTCAATTTCGGTAGCACTTGAGATGATGATGTTGTGTACTGTTGGTGGTTTGAGAGTCTGACAAGACAGTCTGACTGTTAGCTTAATCTATTCTTTCGACAACTTATATCACCTCACACATGTTGTTTTATCTATTGAAAGAAACAACTTTCAACAGCTTAGAATGATTTGAAAATTAACCCTTAGCTGCCGAAAGTGAAATTTTAGAGTTTTTTCTAATAAAAGTACAAACTCATCACTTTTTGAAAAGATAAGTATAAACCTCATCTTAAATACATTTAAATAAAAAATCTTGCATCTAATGATCCATCCTATCACCTAATGACCATAATTTGGGAAAAAGTATTTCAAGAGATAACAAGACCAGCAAACCAGGAACTCCATCATGAGACCCACCAATCATATCTGAATCATTAGGTCTCCTATCATTATAGGATACTAACACTCCCTATCCCCTACCATCTATAATCTCAATAACCCATATCCCATTAACAACTAATAGAACCCTTGGTATCTATAAAGACATATAATCTCTAATCCTTACACCTTCTATTGCATCTAACTAAAAGAACAGTGGATTCCTATACCCTTTGATCCATAACCCTATAACCCATCTCATTCCTAACCCATATGAATCCCAACAAAAATAACCACTTCCACGGTACAAAAACCCATAATATAAGACAATCACTACAACTCGTAATCCCTAAAACTTATAACACCTATAAAACTTATACTTAGCTTGCACCTCAAGAAATTAATGATATAAAGCATGGTAAGGGAATGATACTTCAAACCAACAAAACAAAACCCCAGAAACTTCATAACACCTCGTACCAAAGGAACAAAGTTCAGATTATAAAAATATCACAATTAGCTTTCACGAAAGCTATAAGTTGCTTAATTCTAATCAATGGAGGATACCAAAAATATTAGGTCACAATCAACAATGTACCATTTGCAAGCTAATCCCTTTAGTCCACCAATATCAATGGTATGAGTTTAGTCATCACAATGTTGGTTACAAGTCCCGTCCCATCCATCATAATAGATTTGTGTGATTTTTTTTTATGGAACCTAAACTTGGACAATCATTACAAGATTTCAAAGGAAATATTACCAAAGAAACAACTAAGAAAAATTTCTGACACAATATCTTGTTGAAATGATTTTTATTTTGTTTAATGCTCATTATTAATTAAAGACATTGTTTCACCCATAACTAGGATTGTATTTACATCACACTAATATCTTAAATAATATATTATTATGTTTATTATAACATTAAAAGAGAGATTGTCATATTAATTACTACTTTAACATATATATAACAAGCAACTTTGATAGCATCCCAAATGAGACAACATATTAAAAAACTAGTATGAGCATGTTGGCATCATAAGTAGAGACCCAAAACATGCCTAACATGCCTCATTTTCCATCAAGATCTCCTTTTGGTCACATGGTTCTCCATAATAACTTAAAATAACTAAACAAATAAAACCTTTGATTAAAGTTTTTAACAAATATTAGTTTTTTAAATGTCAATTATTATTTTATGTTAATAACCTAGATTACATAACCCAATAACCTTTAACAACTCTTAACCTACTAACCGACAACCTCTAAACTCATTAATACCTAATGGCCCTTAACCCACTAACTCTTGATCTACTAACCTACTTGAAATCCAAAACCATTAAGCCTACCCTACTAACCTTTAATTTCCTAACACACTAATCCCTAACCCACTAACCCATTAAGAACTAATGCATTAAACCCTAACACACTAAGCCCTAACCCACTAAGTACCTATTATGAAATAATGAACTAAACCCTAATGCACTCATTTACTAACCCCTAACCTTTAAGATACTTACCACTAACTCATAGACACTTACATTCATACATATTAACACTCTAATACCTAACCTAAATGGTTGGGAGGTAGGTCTCTGACTCTCCTCACCCAGGTTCAAATCCATAATGATATTTTGGATTGTTGTGATAAGGCTAGAAGGGTAGATGCCCCCCAGGAGTGGGATCCCCCTTGTGCATGTGTCTTCGAACTTCTTGACTCTTGTTATGTCATAAGTTTATTTATAGGCATTGGATTGCAAGTTGTTGGCACTAATCTAGGGGTTATAGTGGAAGCTAGCTAGATTTGAACTTGTGTCTCACATAGGTAATCCAGGGAAATTACAAATTCCTCTAGTTCTAAAAAACACACTCTAATGTCTAACCCACTAACCATTAACCTAATACCCATAACCACTAACTCCTAATCCCTAACACACTAAAATGTGACCCTTTGACTTCTAATCCCCAACACATTATCCACTAACCCATAACTCACTAATCTGTGATCCCCTAATGCACTAACCCCCTAATACCTAATTCACTAACCCTAAAGATACTAACCCACTAACACATAACCCTAACCCATTAACCATGGATGGAAATTATCCCACTAACCACTAACTGGATGACAACTAAGACACTAAATCCTAACCCACTAAGCACTAACACAATAAATTACTCCTTACTAACCTATTAAATTATTAATTGAGATTCAACCAATATCCCTAACACACCAACCAATTAAATTTATGTCCCCGAATGATCCCTAAACCACCAAGAGAGCAATCCATAACCCCTAAAACCCAACCACTAATGGTCACTTGTCCATTAACCCCCAATGAGAACTAATTGACTAACATCTAACCCACTAACTCCTAATGACAATTAATTGACTAACATCTAACCTAGTAATTGATAACCCTGTAAACCAATAAAACCTAATGTTGAACACGCAAACCCATTATATAGGATAAAAATACTAACCCACTAACTCACAACCCCTAACACACTAATTCTTGAAAACTAACCCACTAACTGCTACTAGACTCCAAATCACTAACCCATTAACCCATAACCTTTAAAATGCCAACTCCTAACCCATTAAACTATTACCTACTAGACCCTAAACCATTATCTCTTAAACCATTATACCCCTTACCACTAACCCCATAACACACTAACCCTTAACCCATAGCTCTTAACACACTAACTACTAGCCCACTAACCCCTAACCCTCTAACCCCTATACCACTAACAAACTCACTTAGTGACTTCTAAACCACTAACACACTCACTTAGTGACATCTGAACCACTAACCCATTCACCCACTAACACTTAACCCATACTAACCATTAACCCTTTAACTTGTAACCTATTAAGCCATACCCTACTAACCCTTGATCCTTTGACATGTTAATACACTAACCACTAACCCACTAACCCTTTACCCTTTAACCTGTAACCTTGAATCCACTAACACCTAACCCTCTAACCCACTAACCCATAACCCACCAATCCCTAACCCACTAGCCCCTAACCCTTCACACATTAACACCTAAAACACTAACATCTTACCCTCCAACTCACTAACCCACTACACACTAATACACTAAATCATTAATTTGTTGACCCACTAACCATGAATTCATTCACCACTAAACCACACGTATATTATATATGTTAAATATAATTAAATATAAATTAATTTTATAAAATATATTAATTAAAAAAATTAAAAAAATATAACTCAAACAAATAAAAGACATGACTCGCTCCTGTGCATCTCACACTCATGAAATTAGAGCACAGTGTACACACTCGCATGACAGATAAGGGGGCCAAGAGGATGGGAAGAGATAGATCACAATCGACATTGCACTCATGTGACAAAGAAGATAATAGTTGGGAAAGAGAAGGAGGCCAAGAGGAGGGCCAGAGCTAGGGAAAGAGGAGGCCAAGGCACAGAGAAGGAGTTGGGCAAGAGAAATTCAAGGGATAGTGACAAATAAGGAGGCCAAGATCCACATAAAAGCCCGAGTGACAAGGAAAGAGAAGGAGGCCATCGAAAATGGTAATTTCATGGGCTTTGTCCCCAAACTCACAAGACTCCAATCGAGTTAGGGTTAGGGTTAGCTCTTTTTTTTCTCCATGAAGATCCCTGCTCTTTTTTTTCTCCATATTTCTTTGTAATGTCTACTAGTTTTTGTTTCTTCCTTCTTCCCAATGTAAAAATGGGGATGTGGGAATTTCTCCCCTACAATATGGAACAAGTTTCTACGAATAATTTGGGTGAACCTGAAATCTTTTTAAATTATAACTACCATACCTAGAATGGCTTAACATTTGGCTCATATCATCTATCATGTCATTCTAGCCCCTCTTTAGACAAGAATATTTTAAATGGCCATTGGTTCTAAAAAAATACATCTGAAAGGGATGTTTATGTAGTCCATCAACTATATGGGCTCTATTCCACCTGACACAATCTTAATGCCACCCGGGAGAACATCCCCAGGGTCTAACTCTATGAATTGTTTTCCCATAACTAGTGATGATATTTACATGCATTTTATTCTATCATCCATTATAATATACTCCATTGACCTATTACTTATGTCATAGAAACTTGTTAATCCTATAGTTCCATGATGAGATAAGGTAGTTTAGCCAAAATAATGGTCAAATTTTCTTTAACTCTTAAAGTGTCAAATTTAGGCCTCACCATAAACCTCTCCCACTATCATCCCTATAAAATATTGTCTTCAATAAAAATGTAAAAAAACCTCTTTCCATCATATAAAACTTTAATACATACCATTACTTGCTCTCTGATTCAAAGTGTTCTTTCTGGTGTTATTTTGATATCATTTTTGTGTTATTGTGGTGTTATATTGGTGTTATATTGTTATGCAGGAAAAAATCTAATGCAATATGCTTCTAGCAAGTGTCAAGTGTCTAACAAACTTAAGACATGGAATTCTAGGCACACCCAGGCATCCAAACCTAAAATATTATGCGTAGTTCTTCTTATATGGGAGTTGTTAGTACATGAGACATGGCTCTTCTTATATGGGAGGTGTTAGAACACAAGACATGGATCCTATAAGGATTCTTGAGACAGATCTTGTTAGACATTTAATCATTAGTCCACATCATATCCAACTATCATAGACTCGTACCTTTGTGGACTTGATGCATCCTACCATGGAGAAACATGAGAGTGGATGTGGTTGTATTAATGTGGTCACTTGGTGTTCTCTCAATCTTATTTTCTTTGATCCCCTTGTATGTACATGATTATTCCATGTGTCATTATATTGAGATTTTGAGATCTTGGACTCTTTCTCATAACAACTCATTATATCCTTAAATTCTCATGGTTTCCCTATTCCTCATGCATGGAAAAATCTGATGCAATATGTTTCTAGCAAGTTTCAAGTGTCTTAGGAACTTAAGCCATGGAACCCCAGGCAAACCAAGGAATCCAAACCTAAAATATTATGCATTAGGCTTAAGTCTAGCTACCATGTTTCTAAGAAAGTTCTTGCATTGGAGATATTTGAAATGAAAAATCTGCTCAATTTCTATGGATCTGAAGTATTATTAGAGCCTAGTGAAATCTTGTTTGAGTCCAATTCTACAAAATAATTGGAATTGTTTTGATAAGGGTGTCTTATAACTTAGCTTTTAAAATGTGTAGTGGTCCCATGTGACACACTCTAGAGCCACCACTAGTCCTTCCAAGTTCATTCATGTTGATGTTGCATTTCCATGTGGTGGAATTTAATTGGACCTTGTGTTTAATGAGCCAACCATGTTTAAGGATTCCCAAGATAGATCTCATTATACATTTAATCATTGGTCCACATCATATCCAACTATCATAGACTTGTACATTTGTGGAATTGATGCATCTTACCATGGAGAAACATGAGAGTGGATGTGGTTGTATTCCTGGTGCAGCAACCGCCACCTCAGCAGGCTTTGCATGACCTCATGGTCTTAGGATCATTCTCTTTTCACTTGAGCTGAAGCGCTCCTTTAGTTTCCTGCTGGAACATTCAGAATTCGATCCACAGGTCCTTTGGAAACCCCACCTATGTGAACATGCACAAGGTGTGAGATTTACCTCCTCCAAGCGACCACAACGCTCTGACCAAGGCCTTAACACAAGCGCCTTTCACAACTCATGACCTCATGAGTTCGTGAGTCGAAGCTCTCGACTCCTCTTTCTCCAAATATTCGATACACAAGATGCGATGGGAAATGGATCCTCCTTGTTAGTTCCCTCCATGCATAACCACCGGCTAGAGCTAAGCACTAACTTCACTCACAACTTGCGAGTTCACGAGTTGAAGGGTTGAACCTTCGGGCCCTTCTTTTATGAAACATCGAGACGGGAAAGTCCGAGAAGACTTGACTCCTTCAGCACTTCTCGCAACTTTCCACTTCACAACTTGGTTTGTTGAACCTTTGTGCTCCTTTCTTACGAGAACCTTAAGCACAAGAAGTCAACAGGGTGTTGACCCCTTCCCAGGCAACGTGTGTCCACTTGTCAACCACGTGGTACCCACTTGATGGACACACAACGTCTTTGCCTGAGACCTCGGTGCTCAGCACTTTGCGACTTCTGCAGTCAAAAAGAAATTACGACAACCTCTGAACCCCCGATACGCGATATAGCGAAGGTTCTCATCCAACGGTCTTCCCGTGACCTGGATCCAATGGATATCTCTACTCCTTGCTTAGTCAGAGCTTCACGAAATCAATATTTTGGTCTACCTTCTCCAAACTCTCGAACCCCGAATCTACGATATGATCCAACAGCTTACACAAAGCACGATCAATGGCTCATGTTGATCTTGGATCCTGAGGTGATAGGTTTCACCAGCCTCTAACGACCTTGCATCTTCCTTTGATCCTAGAGTCCTCACGATTTCACGAGTTCTCCACAGAGAATTATGAACCGCTTGCCTCTACTCTTATGTGTAGCTTCCCAGGGACTTCTGGCCAATGACTTGGCGCCCTCCTTTTGCAGTCACGAGGTTTAAACCTCACACACCTTTCCCGGATTCGATGACTCACAACAACTCGACACTTCTCCTTGAAGTGTCTCCACTATCCATTTCAGCTGCTCTCCTGCGTGACCTCCTCCTACTGTCTAGACATAGATTTCAATGGTCCAGATATTTCCTCCCAGTGCCAATCCAATGGCTACTATTTCTCCCTCCTGAGCTTTCACTCCTTCCTTCTCCTTGGAAGATTTCTGAAGTATCAAAGGTCTCAGGCTTTGCTTCCTCTTGTGAGCCTGCAACCTTGGTCTCACCTGTGTTCTTGGGATGCTCCTCCTCCTGAGCTTCAGGATTATGAACCCTTGAAAGGTTTCCCCAACTTCTTCACTGCTTGCAGCTATCACTCTGCACACAAAGGTGTTGCTCCTCCTGAGATTTGTCAACGTTGAACCTCGAAGAGGTTCTCGACCTATGCACTCCTTGTAGAGTCTCTGCTCACAAAGGTGCTATCTATCCTAATCTTTTCTGTGCCCTGCTCCTACGCTTGACAAGCCTTCAAACGACTGTCTCTCAACACTTCACTCAAGTGTTGGCCTGGTGCATTCCTTGCATAGGTCCTTGTCCTCCTCCTTGGATGCTCTCTATTCCAGAACTCAAAGGAGTTCTCTTTGTGCACACAGGCACCTACTCAATGCCCTCCTAGCAGATATCTATAGAATACTCAGTAATTCTATCTCCTTTCTAAAATCAAACCAGAGTTCTCCTCCTCAATGCAACCTGTGCATCTGCTTAATGCCCACCTGAAAGAGTTTCTCCAGAGTTCTCTCAGTGACTCTGTTTCCCTTAATGAAGTCAACAAGAGTTCTCCTCTGCACTTAGTGTGCTTTCTCGATGCCCTCCTGGCAGAGCTATACATAAATCCTCAGATATTTTGCCTTCTACTAT
Organism: Picea engelmannii; assembly: GCA_009831015.1. NCBI lineage: Eukaryota > Viridiplantae > Streptophyta > Pinopsida > Pinales > Pinaceae > Picea > Picea engelmannii. The sequence continues at coordinate 114,961 of ML786960.1, forward strand.
GCATTCCTCTGCACAGTCCTACCTCCAAGGTATTCAACAACTTCGAGGTTTTTCCTTGAGTCAGTGACTTCAGCTGGTGCGGCCTCCTAACACGTCTTTGTCTGAATCTGCAGAATTCAGAAGTGCACTCCTTGCACTAGCTTATAGAACCCGTAGTATTTTGTCATGCACTCCTTGCATGAAGCCTCAAAGAACCCCAAACCTGGAATCAAAGAACCCACATATAGCATAATCTATCTATCCTTGCAAATGCATACCTAATCATACATATAAAACATATAAATACACACACATGAAGACATTCATCATACATAGAATAACATACAGGAAAAACTACTCTGATTGTTTTAATCTGAAAATGCCTCTTTACAATGTGTTTTAGCTTGGACTGCAACAAAGTCTTGGCTCTCCTCTCTTCTCTACTCGACTCTACTTTTTTTTTCAACTACTTTTTTTTTTTCCCTACATACAAAGGATCTTTTACATGAGGAGGCTCTTCGAGCTCTTCCCTCCATCCTCACCAACCCTATTCAATTACATTAACTTTACATTGAATGGGCTTTCTAGTCTATATCAGAGCTAGATCTAGCCTTACAACCATTAAAGGCCTTCTTTAACTACAACCTGCTCAAAGGCACGGCTTTGGCTCTACTAGCCTTACAAACATTTAATACAAATTTCAAATTCAAAATTTGAAATGAGAGGGTTGTGCCTCTCTTCATCCCATTGAATGTGCGTGTTGCTAAGCTGTCTGGATGACTAGAGTGATGCTCCTGCATCATACTCCTCTGCTGTGAAAAATTCATGAGCTCTTGCTTATGAGATCCCCATTATGGCTGTCGAAATCCACCTGGATCCCAAACAACTCTTTGGAGCTGTCCATTTGCTCCACTGCTCTACTACTACTGCTGCCTCGTTGCTACTACTGTCTCTCTTATGTTTAGCTTCCCATTGCTGGTAGTCTCTGTTGATCTGATCATCAGTTGTTTGATTTTCTCAATCACCTCATCTAGCTACTATCCTGGTTGGCTTTATCTTTGCAGTCTGCTTGGCTGCATTTCTTCTCTGTAAATGGGTAGATCATCATGATATCCCATGCCATATTCTCCATCCTTTATGGCCTTAACTTGCCACTCTGTGGAAGATTCCAATTCTACAATCTCATTACTGAGATACTTCTCAGCTTCTCCCCATGACAACGTTGTTGCTATTATCTCTCTTTGTGTTGGCTCAAGTCCAACCTCTCCCAGCTGCTCCTTGGGCTAGTATGCTCCTCTTGCATCTGCTTCCAAATTCATTTGTTGGATGTGCATTCTCTGCACTATCACCCTTCTCTCCAGGGCTTCAATCTACTCACACAGATCAACAAAGCTCATGTTATCCGCTTCTTCTTCTTCTTCTATTGCACACTCCAATGCTATAGTTGTATCTTCTTCCTGGCTGAAAATATTGAGCCATTCCTCAGAATGCTCCTAATCCTCTTCTTGGGAAGCCTCTGATGTCTGCTCCATTTCTCTGATAGTCACAGGTGGTTGTCTTTTCCCTATTTCTGCATCTACAACACAGACACTTGCCTCAACTGGGCTCAATGGCAGGAATATCTGAATTCCCCCAATGATCAAATTGTCCTTTTGATCCTTCTCCCCTATCATTTTTCCTTGCTGATATGAACTCAACTCTGAGCTCATCTGCTCTCCCTTGCCCTACTGGAAATATGGTATTTCTCTGCTTCCCCCTTGGTAGTCTATGAGATCCTCAGATCTCATCTTATTTCCCACCTGGCAATTTGAATTTCTAGTCCTTCCCTCTTGGCAGTCTATGAAACCCCGCAGTGATATCACCTCATTGCCCTCTTGGCAACATGATATTTCCCTATTGTCCTCCTAACAGTCTATGAGATTCCACAATGGTCTCATCTCATTGCCCACCTGATGATTGGAAATTTCTGTTCTTCCCCCTTGGCAGTCTCTGAGATCTTCCAGTGATCTCAGCTCATCCTCATCATTGAGATTTCTCCCAACCTCTAGTTCACACACCTGAACCATATCTTCTTCATCATCCCTGAGGATTTTAGCATGCCTCAGTCATATATTTAACAAACTATGTTGTCTTTTGGCCACCAATTCCCTGACTGGCCATTTTAATTTCCTCTTCATGGGCCATTCATACACCTAATGTAATATTACATCCTGCTGCATCTGTAGTGCAAGTTCCTCCATCTTCACTCTGATCTCGGCGAGCTCTTTATCCATCTCATATTTTCTTGGCTACTGATGGATCTTCTTTCCATCACGCCTATGGCCTTCAGTAGCCATTTTCCTTCCTTCTCTCTGCCCTCCTGGCAAACCAGTTGATGTCACTCTGTAACTGTGAGTGCTTCCATATTTTCCTTACAGTCTTCCTGACTGTCTTTTTGACTGTTGCGTACCTGCGAGAAATCACCACAGAGTCTTAATAATCTTCCTTCCTCTGATACCAAACTGATGTGTATCAGAGTATTCTCTTTCTCCTCTTGCTTCCTCTACCTACAATATACAAATAGATTCAAGCTCTGATACCACTCTGTTGCAGCAACCCCCACCTCAGTAGGCTCTGCACAACCTCCCAGTCTTAGGATCGTTCTCTTTTCACTCGAGTCAATTCACTCCTTTAGTTCCCTGCTGGAACCTTCAGAATTCGATCCACAGGTCCTTTGGAAACCCCACCTGTGTGAACATGCACAAGGCATGAGATTCAACTCCTCCAAGTGACCACAACGCTTTGACCAAGGCCTTGACACAAGTGCCTTTCACAACTCGTGACCTCGCGAGTTCATGAATCGAAGCTCTTGACTGCTCTTTCTCCAAATCTCCGATGCACGAGATGTGATGGGATATAGCTCCTCCTTGTTAGCGCCCTCCATGTGTAACCGCTGGCTAGATCTAAGCACTAACTTCACTCGCAACTCGTGAGTTCCCGAGTTGAAGGGTTAAACCTTCGGGCCCTTCTTTTATGAAACTCTGAGATGTGAAATTCCGAGAAGACTTGACTCCTTCATCAGTTCTCGCGACTCGCCACTTCACGACTTGGTTTGTTGAACCTTTGTGCTCCTTTCTTATGAGAACTTGAAGCATAAGAATTCAACAGGGTGTTGACCGCTTCCCAGGTGACGAGTGTCCACCTGTCAACCACGCGGTCCCCACTTGATGCACACACCACGTGTTCACCTGAGACCTTAGTCCTCGACACTTCATGACTTATGCAGCCGAAAAGAAATTACCACAACCTTCGAACCCCTCGATACACGATATAGTGAATGTTCTGATCCAATGGTCTTCCTGTGACCTGGATCCAATGACTGTCTCTGCTCCTTGCTTACTCGAAGCTTCGTGAAATCAAGAGTTTGGTCTGGCTCCTCTAAACTCTCAAACCTCGAATCCGTGATATGATCCAATGGCTTACACAAAGCACGATCAATGACTCATTTTGATCCTGGATCCTGAGGTGATAGGTTTCACTAGCCTCTAACCACCTTGCTTCTTCCTTTGATCCTATGGTCCTTGTGATTTCGCGAGTTCTCCATAGAGAATTATGACCGCCTACCTCTACTCTTATGTGTGCCTTCCCAGGGACTTTTGGCCAATGACTTGGTTCCCTCCTTCTCCAGTCATGAGGTTTAAACCTCGCACTCCTTGCCCGGATCTGACGGCTCACAGCAACTCGACACTTCTCCCTGAAGTGTCTCCACTGTCTATTTTAGCTGCTCTCATGCACGACCTCCTCTTTCTGTCTGGACATAGATTTCAATGGTCCAGATCTCCATCCCAGTTCCAATACAACAAATACTGTTTCTCCCTCCTGAGCTTCCGCTCCTTTCTTCTCCTCGGACGATTTCTGAAGTATTAAAGGTCTCATCCTTTTCTTCCTCTTGCGAGCCTGCAACCTTGGTCTCACCTGTGTTCTTGGGACGCTCCTCCTCCTGAGCTTCAAGGCTGTGAACCCTTGAAAGGTTTCCCCAACTTTTACACAACTTCCATCTATCACTCTGCACACAAAGGTGTTATTCCTCCTGAGCTTTGTCAACGCTGAACCTTGAACAGGTTCTCGACCTCTACACTCCTTGCAGAGTCCCTACTCGCAAAGGTGCTATTTGTCCTAATATTTTTCGTTCCCTACTCCTATGATTGACAAGCCTTCAGATGACTATATCTCAACACTTCACTCAAGTGTTGGCCTGGTGCATTCCTTTCATAGGTCTTTGTCCTCCTCCTTGGACGCTCTCTATTCCAGAACTCAAAGGAGTTCTCTTTGTGCACACAGGCACCTGCTCAATGCCCTCCTGGAAGAGCTCTATAAAATCCTTAGTGATTCTATCTCCTTTCTCAACTCGAACTAGAGTTCTCCTCCTCAATGCAACCCATGCATCTACTCAATGCTCACCTTGAAGAGTTTCTCCAAAGTTATCTTAGTGTCTCTATTTCCTTTAATGAACTCAACAAGAGTTCTCCTATGAACTCAGTGCACTTGCTCGATGCCCTCTTGGCAGAGCTATACATAACTCCTAAGAGATTCTTGATTCTTCTATTCTTTCCTCTCCATAGTCCTACCTCCAAGGTATTCAACAACTTCGAGGTTTTTCTTTGAGTCGGTGACTTCAGCTGGTACACCCTCCTAGCACGTCTTTGTATGAATCTGCAGAATTCAGAAGTGCACTCCTTTCACTAGCTTACAAAACCCGTAGTATTCTGGCATACACTCCTTTCATGAAGCCTCAAAGAACCCCAAACCTGAAATCAAAGAAGCCACAGATAGTAGAATCTATCTGTCCTTGTAAATCCATACCTAATCATACATCTACAACATATAAATACACACACATGAAGACATTCATCATACATAGAATAAAATGAAAGAAAAACTACTCTGATTGTATTAATCTGAAAATGCCTCTTTACAATGTGTTTGAGCTAGGACTGTAACAAAGTCTCGGCTCTCCTCTCTTCTCTACTCGACTCTACTTTTTTTTTTCCTACATACAAAGGATGTTTTACATGAGGGGGCTCTTCGAGCGCTTCCCTCCATCCTCACCAACCCTATTCAATTACATTAACTTTACATTGAATGGGCGGTCTAGTCTAGATCGGAGCTAGATCTAGCCTTACAACCATTAAAGGCCTTCTTTAACTACACCCTGCTCAAAGGCATGACTTTGGCTCTACCAGCCTTACAAACAATTAATACAAATTTCAAATTCAAAATTTGAAATGAGAGGGCTGTGCCTCTCTTCATCCCATTGAATGTGCACATTGTTGAGCTAGCTAGCTGGCTAGAGCGATGCTCCTGCATCAATTCCTCATGCAGGCAAAAATCTGATGCAATATGCTTCTAGCAAGTGTCATGTGTCTAACGAACTTAATCTATGGAACCCCAGGCCCACCAAGGCATCCAAACCTAAAATATTATGCATTAGGCTTAATTATAGGTACCATGTTTCTAAGAAAGTTCTTGCATTGAAAATATTTGAAATGACAAATCTGCTCAATTCCTATGGATCTGATATAATTTTTTTATTTAGAACTATGAATATGATGATGGAATACTAACTAACAACACGTGAACATGCAACTGAAGGTACAACCAAAGAGGTACCTGTTAGATATTTATTCGTCGAGTGAGGAAAGCTTAGGACAAATAGAGGCAAAAAATGTGACTGCATCTAGTAGATATGATAAAACAAGGACCAGAGGTGAAAAAGTTAGAACAAAATTTTGTAGACGCATGAAATTGTTTCTTGTCGAAGGAGGATCATGCTCTTATGATGATGAGAGCATAGGAGACATAGATTTTCCACTCAGGTATAAATATCTGGTGAAGCAATGGGTACCTAAGGAACTACCTCCTATAGATGTTGACTTCATTGTCAACAATAGGACATATCGCATTGCACCATCCTCCTTGCATGGATTGGGGATATTTTACATGGATGGAATAATTGTAAAATACAATACAATAACTGAATTGATGGACTATGTTAGACCGTGTTACAATTATAACGATTGGATGCGGCTATTCTGGTACATGCGAAGTATACAGAGATATGCACTCGCCACTGATTATATACAACTAATAAACAAGGATAAAAATAAGAGAGAGACTATCTATATTGATGGAAAGCCTAAATATTTTGTTAATATCGTAGGGTTTATAAACAACACATGACCCGACACAACAAACAAACAACCGAATTGCATATTTGAGGGATGTGAAGAGAATCGAGTAGCCTTGTGGGCAATAAAAAAGATAGCTCCCGAGAAAGAGTTATTAGTGGATTACCATTTGAATCGAATAGACACATTGACTAATAGTGTGCAGGTTCTTATGCAACACCTCTTTAAGAAACCTCTACTTATTTCATTATATTTTTTTATTATCTTTAACATTGTTGTAAATATTATCGTTAACATTGTTTTTTTGTTATCATTAAGAATTTTTTAAATATTTGGGGGTTCTAATTATATTATAATGTGGCAGGATGATCGTGGAAAAGGGCCAGCCACAAAACATGTAAATGATTATCAATTTCCACTTTCATTTTACGTTGTTTTTATTATTTGCTTATATAATTTTATTAAAATAACATTGCTTTTGCTGAAATTATATGTAGTCAGCAGGCCATGTGGATCATGATTCCGCTAACGAGGAGGTCTTGCACTGATCTGATGCTCTCATTAAAAAAAGAGACCATTAAATATAAAAAGTAACTATTTATCTTGTTAGATCGTCCAAAAAAAACTCCGGACATCAAAGAAAGGATAAAGCTCCTTATGTCACAACTTAACACATATAAGGTAATAACCATAATTTTTTTTTTTTTGTTTACTGCACTCATATGTTCAATTATGATACTTTTTTCTTTAACTTTTACATTATCTCACGGAAAAACATTTTATTTTTTATAAAGGAATATTTGGAGCCTATTCAACACAGGGTTGGTAGTAGTGGCGCTACAAAGATGCTACAGAGTCTTGATGCGGGCGGTCATATAGCTGCTAGAGCACTATTTACTTCTCCATCTTCCACACCTCATTTAGATAGGAGTAATTACACGCATCGACAGACATCCACACCTCAATCAAAGTCTAGAGAGGGTAGCAGAGATGAGGATCATAGTGATGTGGTTGAGATGGTTGCATTTCCTGGAGCTAGACGTGTGACAAGCATGAGGACCCTTCCGTGCACATTTTTGGTCGACAATAATGGACTTACATTAAAACAATCAATACTTTTAAGTAGTTTTAATTCATATTTTAATCGTTTAATATTGTCCTCATACAGAAATCGTCTGGATTATTAATTTTAAATTAATGATCATATCTTTTTGTGTGTAGGAAACAACCTTTTTTATAGGCACGTAGAGAGCAAGGCCTTGTCTATTTTTGGGGAAACCTTACTCATGAAGTGGAATTTCCATAATTCCAACCTCAAAAAGGAACTTATGGATTATCTTGAAGGCCTCTTTGGTGTAGACACGTTCAATACAAAAGCGGTCACATTTGTAGCGGGTGAATATTTAAAATATACCTGGGATGCTTATAAACAAATCTTGGCAAGAAATTCTAGGTATGAGCATCCTCCCTCAATTCTAGAGAGAGTGGAAGGCGATCATTGATGATGCAAAAGAGAAGATTTTGAGAAAATTAGGAGAACAAATAACTGGTACACCAAGGTAAATTACAATTTTTTGAATTCAATACTAGCTTTATTTTTATTTAGATCTAAATAAAAGTGTGGTTATATATAACATACTTGAAAATTTATATGATAAGTTGCCTGACACATCGAAGGCAACCAAAGCAAGGATTTCCAAACATGGCCAACACAAGCTATGCCAAGGTGGCTACTTGAGGTTACAGTCATGAATCGTAAGTACCCAAACATCTTAGGAATATTATTTGTATCACCTTACAACTTTAAGGTAATTGCAGCCAAAAACATTAAAAAATCATACCCTTATGCAATGCAGGGTGACGACTTCAAAAATGAAACCACGAATGAAGACCTCCAACTTGGTTACAAGTTCAGTTATAAAGCTATGGTTGATCATAGGAAAAGCACAGGGCATACCCCAATATCCAATTTGCTGGATAAGGTAAATAAAAATTAGTCCACATTAACCTTTTGTTACTTATAAAATACGTAAATGTTTGATATTGTCCATAACTAAATATCTTACTTTGTTTTAATCAGGGGAGCAACACTATCAAACTTACCATTAGTACTGAACAATAGATCATTGATAGTGAAATGTGCCTAGAAGATCATGGTGCTCCTCAACAGCCCCATCCCAGTGAGGTGTAGTCCCAAGATGTTCATGTGAATGAGGCCCACGATGGTAAAATGTCTATATTTTAATCATATACTTAATAATTTTGTACTTATAAATTTTGACGTTTCAATGGAAGAGAATGTCATAGATGATCATCCTCGACCTGAAGATCAGGTGAACAAGCCGACAACCATTCCAATGGTGTCGACTAGAGGACCAGGTAAATAATTACATCACAGAGTTGTTTTTTAATATTAATGAACTACTTCAATGATATTTAAAAATTGGCCTTATAAATTTAATATTTTTTATTTTTTTAGGTGATGGCCCCTCACAGTAGCATCCACGCCGTGGGTACGAGACCAGACGTACTCAGTGTGAAAGGAATGAAACAACATCATATGATGAAGAGCAACCAGTAAATGAAGACATTGGCATTGATGATTTGATTAAGAACTAGAAAGCAAAAAAGAAGACTAAAAGAAATTCATGATGTCATGTAATAATTTTATAAGACAGTTAGATGTACATTATATAGTTGATAATATACACAAGGCTATTTCTATGGCTTGTATATATCTGTGAATGTAAT
>ML786960.1:126919-137607 GCA_009831015.1 Picea engelmannii
TATATATATATATATATATATATATATATATATATATATATATGTACATATGTTCTAATGTAACTGTAGTAGTTGTATTTAAGCATAAGATATACAAGTCTCATTTATTTACATGATTTACAAGATGCAAGTTTTAATAAAAAAATACAAAAATCGATGTGACAAATGATTGCTTTTAGGAAGCAGATAAAGAAAGCACATAAAAATATTTATTGTTTTTCTTTTATAAATTTAAAGAATCTTTCAAAAAACATTAATGAAACATGAACATGTGGATAGTCAAAGCTGAACCATACATTATAGTTTCAATAATATGTAAATGACAAAAAAATACAAAGAAGCTACCTTGTCAGTGAATTAGTGAGGTGTATCCAAGAATCTGCATGAGTGGTGAACATCCAACTGCCATGTCCAAGAGAGAAATATGCAATGAACCTTATGAATTTTCTAAATAAATTCAGAACATGTATTGGTAGCTTAGGTTTTAATGAAAAAAAAGGAAACAAAAACATAAACCTGTGATCTCATAATTATACATGATTACAGCAAGATAAATATGGAAGCAATCTATTCATTTTATCATTCAATTTAAAACTCAAAGATAGATCCCATTATTTAAATCGAAGATATAATCACAACATTTGTATTTTGATGAAACAAATGATAGATGGTATTTATAATATAAATCTCCTACACATCACATATCATTTAATCTAAAGATATCAAACCTGCACATGTAACAGGATTAAAAAAATCATAAATATCAACATTATAAACAAAAGGCTAAAGCCAAAATGCATATATGTCATTCTATTAAGTTTTTGGAATAAGTTGTCCATTCTGTAGCCCTGGAAGAAATATTTTGGATAATAGACTTTAAAGATTGGAAAAATTAATACATAAATGATAATAATTAACCATTTATTGATAAAAAAAAACTATAGCTATTTAAATCAATTCATAATCAATTATTCAAAAAATATGAAGATATTATAATGAAAATAAAATCATTTTACTCACAGGACAAAAACCATTAAGAAACCTGGAATTCCATATTCTTCTTTGAAAATACTCGTCCATTCTCCCAAAGATTCTAGCCATCCATTACTCCATTTGAAAAGAAATAAAAAGTTTAAAAAATATATAATATACAAAAGAGAAAGGATAAAAATCCTCCTTTCCAATTCTTGGATCTCTCTGTCTCTGAACTTTCTCATATATTTATACAATCAATGAACAGTCTGGGCATCACTATAAATTTTTGCCCCTTGAAATTTTCCTGATAAAAATAAATCAATATCTCTCAAATAGTGAATGTTTTTGGGAAAGTCTCTAAGAGGAAGGTAAATGGGTCCATTTTGGTTCTGGGTTTTCAACCGTTTCTTCAAATTCCTCACGGTTTGGCTGCAATTAATTCTCCAAAATCGTCTGTCTGATCTTGACGCCTTTCCAAATTTTATCTGTTGTTGCTCATAAAATTATTTGTAGAAATCCAAAATTATTTTTGGATCAATCATCTTAAATGTATTTGGATAATAAAATCAATCCATGATCAGATCCGTATCAAATATTTGATAATAGAAACCTGTTAAACAAAAAGAAACCTAAATTAATAACCTACAAATTGTGAATAAAACAAAATCTAGAAAAATAAAAAATGAATTTAAACTAACTATAACTTATAAACAAACATTGTTTGTAATTTGCTTTCAAATATTATCTTAAAATTCTAGAAGCTTCAAGTTAATGGAGAAAAAATATTAATTTTGGTTTTTTACAAAATCAAACAAATGATAGATAATTCTTTTATTATTATTATTATTTTGAAATGAGATGCAAAATGAAAAAAAGAATTTAATTAATTAATATCACCAAATGATTTCATGAAAATGAGAAACCAACTAAGATATTATTTGATGAAGTATTGAACCCATTATTCAAAATAGTCAAGCTTGCTAATGAGCAAAAGAAAGAACACATAATCATAATTTAAACGAATGTAAACATTTGATAAAAATTAACGTTTTGTTTAAATTGAGATTTTTATGCTCATTTCTAAATTTTGACATATACTCTTGTAATGAATATATCATACTATAGTGAATGTCTTAATTTTGTCTCAAAGCAAGCCAGGGTATGGAACTATTTGAAAAGGTTGATTCTGTAGCTCATTATAATTATCAAGATTCTAATGGGGGCCCTTTAAATTTTGTAAAAAATTAGGGGGAGTTGTTGGGGCCCAACAAATGGCGACTTACTGGGTGAAGAAGTTATCTATGATCTAGTAATATTTCATCTTAGGAAGAAAATATTAAGACTTGAAAAAGGATTTAAGCTCCCTGAAATAAGTTCACTATGAGACCATATAGTATTAGGATAAGCTCAATGCTATAACCAAAAAATAGGATTTTCTTTGCAGAGGATTATAACCTGAAATAATGTCTTAATCAATGAGTCACGATGTTTATAAAATAACATCAACACCATTAACAGAGCCACTACTGCCAACAAGCGTCCATAGCCTCGACAAGGATGTCATTTAACCCACTCAAATGCTTTAATCCCATCCAATAGTTGTATCCACATGATGTATACTTCCATAAAAGTTAATTTAAAAACATATACCTGCTACCTCTCGACCTGACATTGCTTCATTTACAACAGGCATGTTCAGTACCCCAACGAAGTTTTCTTGGTATCATGTGTGCATTTACCCGCTGCCAGCGAGCCTATTCAGTACCCCGACGGGTTTACACACACTTCCCACACATAAGTTATTTCAACCCTCTTATGCCACTTTTAAATAGTAATACAATTATAGATTTCTTGATAACAAAGAGAGCGGGGTGATACTGGAGGTTAATTGCAATACAGATAAATAGTTTACCATGTTATTTATTTTCTTTCAAAACTGGAAGTTTTATCATGGTTTAGATACTTTAGATTTCCTTTAAGAAATCATCTAGAGAATGGGGAAGCACTTAAAAGTGATTCCTTAAGAATATGGATGGCGTAAAAAGTTTAAAGATCATCGTAATTCTCAAAGATTTAAACCATATCTCTGGTGTAATACTCTGGCAAAGACACTTTGAGGACAAAATGAAAGTGACAATTGACTTAAAAATCAATTGTCTGAGCTATATCTTAATATCATGACCTCTTTGAACTATTTCAATTTGCTTGAAAAACACAAGTCTTAAAATAAATGCTTCCTTCAACAATAGTTCTTTGATCAGAAATATATTGATTCAAAAAGAAAGATAAGAAGAAAACTCATTTAAAATAATCAAAGAAAACAAAAGCACACAACAAACCAAATCAAATTTTATTAATGGGATTCAAAATCAGAAGTATAGAAAATCAAAACAACAAAATAAAAATTTTCAAGAAATGATTTTTGCCAAAGATAAACTTTAGCTTTTGGATCCACTAGCATCTCACTATAAAATAAAGGAAGAACTAAATCATATAAAATATCATGTGCGAGCAAGTTCTTTTCTTAAGATAGTGATGCATAAGATGTTACTTTGACCAAGCATTATTCTTAAAAATAAAAGAGACTAAAAATAGAAAAATCCTTATTAATATGAGTGTAGTCCTACTCGTGGCACCTTGGGTCAGGGTTGAATTGATAGTTCAAATTTACTTATCTCTTTACTTTCCATTAAAAATTTTTTTTATGATACTACATTTTCGAAAAAGAATATTCAATGAAAAGCAGAGAGAAAAATATTTAAAGTGGACTTCCTTGACAACATTCATATTATGGTTCTCTTGGTGTGCTCGCTTGTGTTCATAACTGCATTATTACACAAATAAATATTGATAAATAAAACTAAAGGAAAACCTACTCCTAAACCTACTCTAACTACTAAATAGATCAAAACTCTAAGTAAAATCGTATTTCCAATGCAACCACAAGAGCATCTTCAATCCTGCACAACATAGAAAATTGAAAATCAAAATAAAAGAATGTAGTATTTGTAGATGAAAAGGAAATATGTCATACTTACCTCCTATATATTATTTAAAAAAAGAAATGACCTTACCATTCTTTTGAAACTTCTTGATGTATGAATCCTCCAACCATTATGCAATTTGGTCGTGATATGGGTCATAATGGCATGGAACAACTTAAGTAAGTTTGAAAACTAGTCAATATTATGGGGACTTGACATAACCATCTGCCAAAGCCAAAATGTCCCATCCTCCTGACAATTCTCTAAGTGTTCATCAATTTCTTCATACGAAGGATCTAAAAAAATCATGTGATTCTTACTTCCTAGATATTTAGGTAAAAACAAAGCAAGCACAACTTTATCTTTATTATGAAGATTTTTTAGATATGAATCTTCAAGCCATTCTAAGATCATGTCATAAAAATTAGGATGCAAACTATGAATTTGATGAAATGGATATATCAATGGGAAACACATCATAAGAGGATTCATGACATCAGTTAGATTATTGGTTTGAATGCTTCCTTTGATGAGATTGATCATTTCAAAATGTGAAGCATAAACATTAAAATTTGAACTAATCAAAGAACGAATATGCAATGTAGAATATTCGATCTCCATAAGGATGAGTGCATTGTCTTTTTCAAAAATAAATCGTGTAAAATCATTTTGCAACATGTCCTTTTTCCATTCGAGTGATGAAAGTGAAAGAGCATCAAATCCAACTTGATAAGTGTTATGTTTGGAATTATTTTCACCAAATTTTGGCATATCAAAAAGATTTGATTGTGGTGGAAAAGAGTAAGATACCATGGGTAAACTATCAAATCCACTAGAATCTAAGAAGAGATCGGGATATAAAGAGTAAAAGGAATCAGAAATAAGCACATGAAAATAATATATTGAGCTATGATATTTAACAATGGTATTCTCAAGACATTCCCCTTCATTTTCCTTAAAACTTTCACTCTATTTTGGTGATAAATTATTCAACATAATATGATCATCTAAATTTTCCTTCTATACGATAGACAATTCAAAACTTTCATGAAAAACATCTGATCTTTCATGTTGATAAGGTACGATTTGTAGATGAGGGTTTAAGGTTTCTTCTTCCAATTGTATATCTACATCTCTAATTAGTTTCATTGGAATGTTAGAATGCTTAAGATCATTTTCATCACCTAAGTCTTCTTTAATAACTGAATTTAAATACTGATTAGAGAAAGAGTTATGAGAACGAGGAAATTCACCTTGACTCAACATCGAATCTTCTTCCACGATGGTCGATGATTGAAAATACAATGATTCAGAGGAAAAACCAATTTGATTGTGAGTAAGAACAATTTCAATAGATTCTACCTCCCTTGCTTGTTCAACATTTTCGGATGGATCCCTCTCATCATGTGAACACAATTCTTCTTGCAATTGAGTGATAGTATTTGTAACTACTTCATCATTTGCGATTGAATATGACTAGATGAAAGCATCATAGAGGAGATTTAATACAAATTTCATGTCATCATGATTAAATTTACAAAGAACATGATGGATTCTTGTCGAAAATCCTTTTGAAGATGAATTGCCATTGATTAGCAAAGTCTGAAATTCTTCACATAATTGATTGTAATCATAGATTTCAAAAGCATCTAAAAATTCATCTACAAACTGAAACCAATAAAAAATGTGATATGCTGGAAAAGACTCAAACCAATGTTTAATCTGACCCCTAAAAGTAAAAGCAAACAATTTGCACAAAACCTTTAAATTAGAAATATCATGCTTGATGCATTTACACCAAAACTTGTTAATATGGTCTTTTGCAGATACATTCCCCCCACCATCAAAGGTGAGTTTGGACAAGAGAGAGACTGTCTTGTTGGGAATATCAGGTAATGAGAAGTGAAAATCATGTTCCAACACACTGATTGGGGGAGCCATGGGAAATTAATTAAATTTGAAACAAAGACTCCTATAAGGCCAACTTGTCAGTATGGCCCTCCTTCTAGCGCCATTTTTTGACGGATGAAAATGGTCGTCCATCAATTGGAAGAGGGAGTCTGGTCTAGGGTTATCTAAATAACCCAAGCTGTTTGGTGTAACTCGTTCTGATGGGTTTAATGACTCCGTTAGCCAATCTAAGAATCCTAAAAGAAACGAATAAAAGAGAGAAATAACTAACTAATTACTAAACACTATATATATATATATATATATATATATATATATATATATATATATATATATGTACATATTTTCTAATGTAATTGTAGTAGTTGTATTCAAGAAGAATATATACAAGTCTCATTTATTTACATGATTTACAAGATGCAAGTTTTAATAAAAAATTACGAAAATCGATGTGAAAAATGATTGCTTCTAGGAAGCAGATAGAGAAAACACATAAAAATATTTATTGTTTTTCTTTTATAAATTTAAAGAACCTTGCAAAAAAATTTAATGAAACATGAACATGTGGATAGTCAAAGATGAACCATACATTCTAGTTTCAATGATATGTAAATGATAGAAAAATACAAAGAAGCTATTATGTCAGTGAATTAGTGAGCTGTATCCAAGCATTTGCATGAGTGGTGAACATCCAACTTCCATGTCTAAGAGAGAAATAGACAATGAACCTTATGATTGTTCTAAACAAATTCAGAACATGTATTGACAACTTAGGTTTTAATGACAGAAAAGAAAACAAAAACATAAACCTGTGATCTCATAATTATACACGATTACAGCAAGATAAATCTGGAAGAAATCTATTCATTCTATCATTCAATCATTCAATTTAAAACTCAAAGATAAATCCCATTATTTAAATCAAAGATATAATCACAACATTTTCATTTTGATGAAGCAAATGATAGATGGTATTTATAATATAAGCCTCCTACACATCACAGATCATTTAATCTAAAGATATCAGACCTGCACATGTAACAGGATTAAAAAAACATAAATAACAACATTATAAACAAAAGGCTAAAGAAAAAATGCATATATGTCATTCTATTAAGTTTTTGGAATAACTTGTCCATTCTGTAGTCCTAGAAGAATTTTTTTGGATAATAGACTTTAAAGATTGGAAAAATTAATACATAAATGATAATAATTAACCATGTATTGATAAAAATGACTAAAGCTATTTAAATCAATGCATAATCAATTATTCAAAGAATATGAATATATTATAATGAAAATAAAATCATTTTACTCACAGGACAAAAGCCATTAAGAAACCTAGAATTCCATATTCTTCTTTGAAAATACTCGTCCATTCTCCCAAAGATTCCAGCCATCCATTACTCCATTTGAAAAGAAATACAAATTTTACAAAAGATATAATATACAAAAGAGAAAGGATAAAAATCCTTCTCTCCAATTCTTGGATCTCTTTGGCTCTGAACTTTCTCATATATTTATACAATGAATGAACAGTCTGGGCATCACTATTAATTTTCGCCACCTGAAATTTGTCTAATAAAAATAAATCAATATCTCTCAAATCGTACATTGTTTTGGGAAAATCTCTACTCGGAAGGTAAATGGGTCCATTTTGGTTCTGGGTTTTCAACCGTTTCTTCAAATTCCTCATGGTTTGGCTGCAATCAGTTCTGAAAAATTGTTTGTCTGATCTTGACGCCTTTCCAAATTTTATCTATTGTTGCTCATAAAATTATTTGTAGCAATCCAAAATTATTTTTGGATTAATCATCTTGAACGTATTTGGATAATAAAATCAAGCCATGATCAGATCTGTATCAAATATTTGATAATAGAAACCTATTAAACAAAAAGAAACCTATATTAATAACCTAAAAATTGTGAATAAAACAAAATCTAGAAAAATAAAAAATGAATTTAAACTAACTATAACTTATAAACAAACCTTGTTTATAATTTTCTTTCAAATATTATCTTAAAATTCTAGAAGATTCAAGTTAATGGAGAAAAAATATTAATTTTAGTTTTTTACAAAATCAAACAAATGATAGATAATTCTTTTATTATTATTATTTTGAAATGAGATGCAAAATGAAAAAAGAATTTAATTAATTAATATCACCAAATGATTTCATGAAAATGAGAAACCAACCAAGATATTATTTGATGAATTATTGAACCCATTATTCAAAATAGTCAAACTTGCTAATGAGAAAAAGAAAGAACACATAATCATAATTTAAACGAAAGTAAACATTTGATAAAAATTAACATTTTGTTTAAATTGAGATTTTTATGCTCGTTTCTAACTTATGACATATACTCTTGTCATGAATATATTATACTATATTGAATGTCTTAATTTTGTCTCAAATAAAGCCAAGGTATGGAACTATTTGAAAAGGTTGATTCTGTAGCTCATTATAATTATCAAGATTCTAATGGGAGCCCTTTAAATTTTGTAAAAATTTAGGGGGAGTTGTTGGGGCCCAACAAGCCATTTT
The DNA here is from genome assembly GCA_009831015.1 of Picea engelmannii. Taxonomy (NCBI): domain Eukaryota; kingdom Viridiplantae; phylum Streptophyta; class Pinopsida; order Pinales; family Pinaceae; genus Picea; species Picea engelmannii. Next base: position 135,339 of record ML786960.1, read on the forward strand.
TTCTAAACAATGGCCTTAGGTGATTAACCTTTATCCTCATCCATCATCATCATTGTATTCTACTTGAAAACCCTTTTCTTGTTATTGTTTTAGGTGGGGATGAATTTCTATGATTACAACTCATATACTTGTTGCCTCTGAGCTATTGTGCCAGGCTTGATTCATACGTAAAGATTGTTTTCATATTTACATGCAAAGTCAGATGGTTTCTTTACAACCACTACCTCTATTAGTTTCTAGGGATTCTTTCCCAAAATAATTCTAGTTCAAAATTCTTTGCAAAGTTCCTATGGCTGACAATCCTAGTGAGAACCTTCACCTTTGTTAGCTCCATCTTCCTTGCTCAAATTTGCTAGCTATATAGGAGTCCTGTGAGCCTGTTTGGCTCTAGGTCATTTAGTACGTATGTTTTCCATACATATGAAATTTCCATGGTGATTCCCCAAGTTTATGTCTGGTCTTAAAGGTTTGCAGAGGATATATACTAATCTATACTCCCTCCTAATATCTGAAGCAATAGGAATTGCTCCAATCCTACCCATTAAATTGTCATTCAAATTCATTGGCTAGGTGAATGACTACTACATATTTCATGAGAGTTGTTGATTGCAAATTAGTGAACAAATAATCCAGTTTCCAGTATCCAACGGAATAGGTTTTCTGGTAACATGGAAATATTTCCTCGGTAGTTAAACAACTAAATATAACAATGATTTTCTTGAACCAGTTGCAGGTACCTGCAAGAAACCTAGTGACTGAGGATGGAGTTCTTCTAGGGTCTTATCCTTATATTTTCAATACAATCTTCCTCGTGGATAATAGTTGGTAAGATAAAAATGGTTTTGCTGACTTGGTGATATCTAAGAACCACCAAGGCACTTGAAATTGCATACATCCATTCTCCAATGTTGACATGATATTGCCATGTTGATGTAAGATGACTGCAGCCAAGTATGAATTCCTAAAATATGATGCACTAGATACATATGGTTAAGATGGATTTTGATTATGCATGGGATGATATTTTATTCGATAGACTCCATATCTAATCTTCTTGCACAATGTATTCCAAAGACTAAAACTCCCTTAGAGTGTACATGGTTATTTCCTCATAGATGTTTAGATATTATTCAGTCATTTAACCTTTTAATGTCTTTGAAAAATGCAGGTTTTAAGGGTGGTCACCTCCACGATCCAAAACACATTTTTGAAAAGGTATAAATCATTTTCTTCTCTTACGTCATGAAATTTTCCTTCATTTCCTTGTATACTTAAATTCAAAACCGGAAAAAAAAAATGACACATAGCATGCATAACACATAATTTTTTTATGATTGGGAGTAATAGTAATTTTACATATTCATAAACAAAAAAATGAGACTTATCTTTTAACAAAAAATGGTCCAAGAGATTGGTCATGTAAGAGAAAATGCCCATTGAACCACAACCATCTAGTGTAGATAGCACCACCAACCTAAGCTATGAGGCCACCATGGTGAAAAAACCAAGAAATAAGATTCTATATTTCTCATCCCAACCTTTCTACTCACATTCTTACCTAACCTTCTCAACACAAAGCATTACAAGAATCTGATTCATCCTACGATAGATAAGGAACTCTCTTCCAGTACTGGGAGTAATAGTAATTTTTCATAAACAAAATATTTACACCAAGACCTATAAATGGAATATTTACACCAAAATATAATATGAATGTTATTAAGAGGTTTGGCACACTAGGTATGGATATCAAGGACTTAACCATGATCCAAGGACAATCACTAGTGCCTAAAGAATATTTCTAGGGTTCATGGTTGTATGTCCCAGCTATGAATTTTGTACTATCATTATGATTGATGACAATGTTGTTAGTGTCCAAACCAATCAAAATTATGAATGGCCTATTTGTAAGAATTTTTAACTTCTCCTTGCACAATAAATAAATAGAATAATAGATTAAGACTTCAATTTATTATTGTAAAGCCTCCTATCTTATCATAGTTTAATCCTTTAATCATTATAGAAGTGACATTTTCACAAAGTCTCTTACAAAAGTGAAGTTTTCCAAACTTTGATCTATGTTAGATGTTTAATAAGTTGTCATTAAGGGGGGATATGCTCTAATTCCTCCTTCTTTCTCCTATTGTGTCACCTTTGTAAATCCTTCAAACATATCCTAGGTTTTTCTTAAGGGGGGATGTTAGGATATTTCGACACTTAGGAGTTATTTAGTATAAAATTGGTCTAATGTGTCTTTATCCTAACATGG
>ML786960.1:137657-148267 GCA_009831015.1 Picea engelmannii
CAATGCATCTAAAGTTTTCTAATATTTCCCAAATCTCATTCATATGTTAAATATTATAATCCCTAAAATACTAATTTAGATCATACAACCCTTGTTTTCCTTCATTGACCATGGTCAAAGCCTTGAGACCCATGCATGGTATGAAAATTCTCTTAATCATGCCTATATCCCACCAAGAGGCCAATGATTTGAGTTTGTATGGTCGTTTGAGTCCCTTTTCATGGACTAGGGCCCTAGAAGCTTCATTTATAGCCAAATCTTGAGTCCCATAAGACTAGTTACACTCATTTATGGATTAAGGACCTTATTTTTATCCCCTAATCATGGTCAGGACCTGAAGACCCATCCCGGCTACAAAAAAAATCCTAATGGAAACCCTATCTCATTCATATGAAAAAAATCTCCTTTAAAGGGATGTTGTAGTTAAAGGCCTTGATCATACTTTATGGATTAAGGACCCTATTTTCATCACCTAATCATGGTCAAGGCCCCAACATAAATCCCTACTACACAAAAAATCCTAATGGAAACTCCATCCAACTCGTATGCAAAAGATCCCCTTTAAATGTCTCATGTTGTAGTTCATGGCTTTAATCATGGCCTATTAACCCAATAATATTTTTTCAAGGCCTAATTCCTTGGATTTATCTCCCAACCATGGTTAAATCCTTCATAGCCATCTTTGATACACAAAATATTATAACAATACCCATGTCTCACTCAAAGGTTCATGGTTCCCTATAGACAACATGTTATGTGGTTTAGGGCATTGATTATGTCCCTTAATCCCTAAAGTATTCATAAATGACCCAAGGGCCTTATTTTCCTCACTTGACCATGGCTAATTACTTAATGCACATGTCCCTAATGCAAAATATTTCATAATGGTACACATATTCAACTTGGAGGCCAAATATTTCCTCTAAAGGGATTATGTTGAAGGTGATGTTCATGGATTTTGATCCTTACAAATCCATTTATGGAATAAGGCCCTTATTGTCCTCCCTTTGTTATGGTAAAGTCCTTGGGACCCATTCCTACTATGAAAAAACTTATTATTATACCCATATCCTACTTATATGACAACGATTCACTTTAAAGGAACTATGTTGTAGTGTGAGGCCTTGATCATGGCCTATTAGATCAAGAATATTAACTTAGGTCCTAATTCCCTCGTCTTCTGACCCAACCATGGTCAATTCTCTAGTACCCATCCCTAGTGCATAAAACCTTCTAATGACATCTACATACCACTCTAATGATAATGATATCTTATATAGGGCATGTTTTGTGGTTTGTGGCATTATCCATGGCCCTTGTAGGTCCCTGAAAGATTCATTTAGAGACTAAGAGATTTATTGTCCTCTCATGCACATTATCAAGGCACTGAGACCTATTCCCATTATCCAAGGAATTATAGGAGAAACCATGTTCCACTTGGAGGATATGGTAATATTAAGATTAAAATGGTAATATTAATAATAATATTAAAATTGCAGCCTAAAATATTAATACTAGACACGGGAAACATGGACCTATATGGTCTAAATCATAGTGAATGATAGTATTTTTGATGCCATATTAACATAACCGATTATTCTTGAATAAGTGAAACTAGTTTTTTCCTTCATATTCATAACTATATGAAGTTTTTGATTAGAGATTATTTTGTAAATAGTATGAAGATGTGATGCAGGAGCATCGTCAATAGCCAAGAGAGCCTGAAGGCGGAAGCCAGCTGGGAAAAGTGCAAGCACATTTTTTCACATTTTGAAATGTTTTGAAAGATTAAGAAGCGGATGTAAATGTAATAGTTAGAAGCGTACTTGCATTTATGTTTGGCTATTGTAAATAGAACGTGAGAGATTTGTTGTCATCTATCATTTGTATTGAGGCATTTAAGTCTGTTAATGTAAGAGTAGGTAGATATAAATGTTAGATTAGACAGTTATAGAACATAGGAGGGAAAACAGATATAGACACCCTCACCATTGTATCATTGTAGGATTTTGAACATTGTCATCATTCTGAGAGATAAAGCAGAGAGTTGTAGAGAAGAACCCATGTGTAGGACCATTTGAGTTAATATATGACGCCTTGACTCAAATTTCATGGTGTTATGTTGTTTACTGTTTACAAATGCTAAATGGTATACTTATGGTTGTTTTATTCTCTCTGTTATGCATTTGTTATGAGGCTATGTTGTGTATGTATGATTTCATGTTGAATGTTTGAAGTCTGATAGAGAAAGAGAATGAGTTTCAATTGTTTCTCTTCTTGAGTGAGAGAAGTTCCTACAAGGAGTGCAGTGAAGTGTCTGCAAGGTGTGCGTTGACAAAGTTTTGAGTTTTACCTCAGAAAGCTCAGGAGGTATACTATTGTTCTCATTTCAATAGAAGGGCAGGTGAAGCACAAAAGTTGTGAAATGTGTGCACAGTATAGTTGAGGATTTAAACTCATCAACTAAGGTTGAAAGGTGAGGGACTACTGTTGCCGAGAGTGTACAGAGTCGAAGATATCAAATACCCAAAAGTATTTGATAGATTTCCGCAAGGAGTGCGTGCAGGAGTTATTTCAAAGCTTGAAGTTGCCAGGGAAAGATTAGGAGGGTTAACATATTTGAAGTATTTAAAGGGATATGAGGTCAAAGTCACCTCATAGAACTTAAGCTCCAATGTAAGAACACCGGGTTGTTTCATGGAGAATCAAAAGAGGAAATTGAGCTGTTGGAATTCTCTATGGAGAACTCCCGAAGTTGAAAGGATCGTAGGATCTAGAGAAGCTGCAAGGTGGATAGGGAAGGACGAACCCATCACTTTGGTATCAAGAGTCAATGTGGACCATTGATCATGATAGTGGAGCCATCAGATCATTTTGGGGATTCAGATTTTGTAAGTCCGGAGTATGAATCAAAATCCTTGGTCACTCTAACTCCCGAATCACGAAAAGGATTGGGGAGTGTGGAATTTTGAAATTTCGGTAATTTAGGATTTGAAATACCAGGAATCCTGAGGACAAGGAGCAGGGGGGGAATTTGCATTGAAAACCCTAAAGTTGCGAGACCCGAGATATCCTTGAAGTGGCATTTTGGCATTTCGGGGATCGGGGTTTCCGCATTCCCTTTGACAAGGATTCGGGGCACTTAACATAAGAAACCCCAGAGTTGCAAAACGTGAAGAATTAGTGAAGTGGTGTTTGGCAGTTTAGTGTTTCAGGTTTCAAGAACTTGAGAGGACAGTGGTTTTGAATCAAGAGTTTCGAACTCCCAGTACCCGAAAGTCTGAAATAATGTGGGTTGTCTGTTCTAAAGGTAGAAGGTGTCATTTCGGAATTTAGGATTTTTAGGTGGTAGGGGAACGACAGTTGAAGGCTTGTTCAAGTCTTGAAAGCTGAGAAGAGTGACAGGTGGCAGGATTCCATGACAGAGATAGAAAGCATTGGAATAGAAAGGTGGCATGTCTTCGTCAATAGGCGGAGTCAAACCTTGTTGACCATTTCAAGGTTTTGGAGATTGAAGAGCCAGAATCTTTGCATCAAGATTCGTGAAGTCACGAAGTCTGAAAATACGAACTAGTGAAAAGTTCCATTGGAAGCCAACCTTTGCTGAACACATCGAGATTCATCATTTTGGATTTCGAAGGTTGAAGAGACAAGAAACTCGACAATAGGGATCGCGAAATCATGAAATCTGAAGTCTCGAAATATCGTGAAGGGCGTGATCATCTTATTGTGGTAAGGAGATTTGAGTGATTGTTTGTGTTTGATCACATGGGGCATAATCATAAGGACCTATGAAAAACACTGTTGTGCATGTGTGGGATTCCCTGTGGAGGAATTGAAGAGTCAATCAGACTCAGGAGGGCAGATTTAGAACGATTCTGAGTGGATCTCAGCCTAAGGGTTCGGGGGTCTGCACCATTTGGTATCAGAGCCCAGACTCTATTTGTATATTTCAGACAGAGGAAGTAGGAGGAAGAAGAGTACTATGATACGCATCAAAGTGGTATCAGAGCATATAAAGAGTTATTTGTTTTCTGTAGCAGAGAACAGAGGAACATTTTATATCCATGCCACCAAGAAGAAGAGATAGGCCAATGCCTGATCCAACAGTGGAAAGAGAACTGTTGGAACTACGTGCCAGGCTTGATGCTATCGAAACAACATAGAGGTGCACAGTTGACATTGGGGATATAAGAGAGGATAAAAGTGAAAATGAACATGGAAATGAAGGAGGAGAAGTAGTAGTCGAAGATGCTGTGGATGAATGCCTATTCAGGGTTGTTGCAAGGATAGGTGCTAGAGAAAAAATGGACATTCCAGTGTATGAGGGAAACCTGGATGTTGAAGAGATTCTAGACTGGATTAGAGCTATGGATAAATACTTCGACTATGAGGATGTCGAGGAAGACAAGAAGGTCAAACATTCCATTACCATACTTAAAGGGCATGCAACACTATGGTGGGATGAACTGCAAGTTGCCAAACGCTGCAAAGGGAAGCATAAAATCAAAAGCTGGGATAGAACGGTTGCGAATATGAAAGCCAAATTCATACCCAAGAATTATCAAATCACTCTATTTCGAAGGATGCATAATTTGAGACAGAAGCTGATGTCAGTGAAAGAATACACTGAAGAATTATACAAGATAAACATCAGGGTAGGTCATCGGGAAAGTGATGATGAAAAGGTTGCCATATATATGAATGGTCTGTGATATGACATTCAAGATGAGATGAGCATGATGATCATTTGAAATGTGGAAGATGCTTATCAGATAGCTCTGAAAGATGAAGAGAAGTTGAGCTGAAAGTAAGGTCAAAGAGGTCGAGGCAAAAGTCAAGCCATAGGCAAGACAATTGCCCAGGACATAACTCATAAATCTAAAGAAGAGGGGAAAAAACCTCAAACTCAACATGAGAGAGGAGGAAGCTCACAGAGAGGGTAGTATGCTGATAGAAATACTTTTCCTCGAGCTAGAGGAAGAGGAAGAGGCTGAGGAGGTGAATTAAAATGCTTTGTCTATGGAAAGACCAGACATAAATCTTATGAGTGTCTAGATAAGAAGAAATAAGGTGGTGATACTCACATTTTCGAAGCTCAAGGACATAATGTTAAGGTATAAGATGTTAAGGGTAGAAGATCCTTAATGATGAAGAAAGTTCTCTTAATGCCAGAAAAGGAGGTAGAGAACCTAGCCCAAAGGAATAGTCTGTTTTAGATTGCTTGCAAAACAAAAGACAGAGTATGCAAAGTCATCATGGACAACAGTAGCACAACCAATATCATTTCTATAGAGATGGTAGAAAAGCTAGAGCTAGAGACTATCATACATCCAAGCCCATACAGAGTTTCATGGCTACAAAAATGACATCAGGTAAATGTCACTAAACAATGTTTAGTTGAATTTAAAATAGGAGGATATAAGGATGAAATATTATGTGATGTCATTCCCATGGATGTTTGTCATCTATTGTTGGGTAGACCATGGAAATATGACAGGAATGTGATTCATGATGGGAGAAAGAACACATACACCCTAGAGAAAAATGGGAGAACGCACATGTTGTTGCCAATTAAGGATAAATAAGTGAAAACAGAGACAGGCAACACTGTACTTCTTATGAGTGGGAAGGAACTTCTTAATGAGGTTGAGAAGAAGGAAGACACACAATTTATTATGCTCAGGAAGCCTAGAATTTTTTTGACCAGTACAAGAGTGGATGACTTACCAGAGGAAATCCAGAAGTTGCTGGAAGAGTTCGTTGATATAGTAGTGGATGAACTACCTTGTTCATTGCCACTGATCAAGAGTATAATCCATCACATTGATCTTATACCTGGAGCCAATTTACCAAACAAGGCAACGTATAGATTAACGCTGCAGGAGAATGAAGAAGTCAAGAGGTAGGTACAAGACTTAATGGACAAAGGGTTGATTAGAGAGAGCTTGAGTCCATGCGTTGTTCCAACAGTGCTCAGCCGAAAAAAATATGGAGGTTGGAGAATGTGTACAGACTAAAGGAAGATCAATAAGATCACCATCAGATATAGATTTCCATTGCCAAGGATGGATGATTTGATGGATTTCTTGAGTGAAGCAAGATTTTTTTCAAAGATTGATTTGAAAAGCGGATATCATCAGATTCACATGAGAGAAGGTGATGAATGGAAGACAACATTCAAGATGAATGATGGGTTGTATGAATGGATTGTCATGCCATTTGGTTTAACAAATGCACCCAGTACTTTCATGAGATTGATGAACGAAGTCCTAAAGGATTTCATGGGGAAATTTGTTATTGTATATCTTGATGACATATTAATTTTCAGCAAGACAGAAGCAGAGCACTTAAAGCATTTAGCTGAAATGATGAAGATATTACAACAAGAGAAGTTGAAACAAAAACATGCTAAATGGGTTGAATTCATGCAGAATTTTACTTTTGTGACTAAGCATATTTCTGTAACTGCTAACAAAGTTGTTGATGCTTTGAGCAGGAAATGTTTGCTTATGCAGGAATTCAGAGTCAAAATGTTGGGTTTTGATAACCTCAAATAAATGTATAGGGATGATCTAGATTTTAAGGAAGCATATGAGGCATCTGAGAATCCATTTCTCAGGGACAGAACCCAATGGATTGAATATATGATCCATGATGGATTATTATTCAGGGGCAATCAGTTGTGTATTCCAAAATGCTCCATGAGGGAGAATCTGCTGAAAGAAAAACACAGTGGAGGATTGGTCGGACACTTCGGTCATGATAAGACGTTCTCAAAGTTGAATGGCTCATATTTTTGGCCAGGGATGAGGATAGATGTTAAGAAATTTGTGGACAGATGCAGGATTTGTTAGAACACAAAAGGGAAAAGGCATAACACAGGGTTATACCAGCCATTACCCATACTTGAGAGGTTGTGGGATGTAGTGAATATGGATTTTATATTGAAACTACCAAGAACACAAAGAGGCTATGATTCAATCTTTGTGGTAGTAGATAGATTTTCCAAGATGGCACATTTCATACCATGCCAGAAAACCAGCGACGCAACTCATATTGCGAACCTGTTTTTCAAGGAAGTCGTCAGACTTCACGGCTTGCCAAGGCGTATAGTTTCGGATCGATATACCAAGTTCGTCGGACATTTCTGGAGGACTTTATGGAAGAAGTTGGAGAGAATTTTGTCTTTTAGCTCAGCGTATCATCCTCAGATGGATGGGAAAACAAAATTTGTGAATAGAAGCTTAGGGGATTTGTTGAGGAGCTTAGTGACTGAACACCACAGTCAGTGGGATCTTATTCTGCCACAGGTGGAATTTTCTTTCAATGACTCACTCAACACAAGCACAGGGTAGACTCCATTCCAAATTGTATATGGAATGCAGCCAAGGGGAGTTTTTGAATTGAAAGATTTGGAACGAAGTGAATTCAGGAGTGCTAGTGCAGAGAATTTTGCAGAAGCAATGAAGGAGCTTCACAGCCGAGTTAAGGAATGATTGCAGAATTCAAATCAAGATTACAAGCGCAGAGCAGACCAACATAGGCGATAAATTCAATTTGAAGTGGGTGATTTGATTCTTTCACATCTAAGGAAAGAGAGGTTCCCAAGAGGAACATATAACAAACTGAAGATGAAAAAGATTGGACCATGCAAGGTCGTGAAGAAATTTGGGACAAACACATATGATATTGAATTACCCGATGGGATTGGAATTTCACTGATATTCAATGTTATGGATTTGTACCCTTACAGAGCTGAAGAAGTAGGATAAAAGGAGGAATATAAAGAAGTTCAATGGATAAAACAGATGCCTGTACCTGAAAATCCATAGATGGAAAGCATAATTGACAAGAGGATCAGAAAAAAGACTAGGAGGAAAGAGTATTTTGAATACATGGTCAAATGGAAGGGACATCCAGTGTAAGATGCCAGTTGGGAAGATGAAACAGAAATTTAGAAGCATGGACAGGCCGTGCGGGAGGTCATGAACAAGAGTTCATGAAAATTTTCAAGTGAGGGAGTATGATGTAGGAGCATCGTTAGCAGCCAAGCAAGCCTGAAGGCAGAAACCAGCTGGGAAAAGTGTCAACACATTTTTTCATGTTTTTCATGTTTTGAAAGATTAAGAAGTGGATATAAATGTAATAGCTAGAAGTGTACTTGCATTTGTGTCTGGCTGTTGTAAGAAAATCATGAGTGATTTTCTCTCATCCGTCATTTGTATTGAGGCATTTAAGCCTGTTAATCTAAGAGTAGGTAGATATAAATGTTAGATTAGACAGTTATAGAACATAGGAGGGAAAACAGATATAGACACCCTCACGATTGTATCATTGTAGGATTTTGAACATTATCATCATTCTGAGAGCTAAAGCAGAGAGTTGTAGAGAAGAACCCATGTACAGGAGCATTTGAGTTAATATATGAAGCCTTGACTCAAATTTCATGGTGTTATGTTGTTTACTATTTACATATGCTGAATGGTATTCTTATGGTTGTTTTATTCTCTCTATTATTCATTTGTTATGAGGCTATGCTATGTATGTATGATTTCATGTTGAATGTTTGAAGTCTGATAGAGAAAGAGAATGAGTTTCAATTGTTTCTCTTCCTGAGTGAGAGAAGTTCCTGCAAGGAGTGCAGTGAAGCGTTCGCAAGGTGTGCATTGACGAAGTTCTAAGTTTTACCTCAGAAAGATTAGGAGGGATACCATTGTTCTCATTTCAGCAAAAGTGCAGGTGAAGCACAGAAGTTGTGCGAGGTGTGCATAGGCTAGTTGAGGCTTTAAACTCATCAACTAAGGTTGAAAGGTGAGGGACTACTATTGCCGAGAGTGCACAGAGTCAAAGAGATCAAATACCCAGAAGTATTTGATAGATTTCCACAAGGAGTGGATGCAGGAGTTCTTTCAAGGCTTGAAGTTGCCAAGGAAAGCTCAAGAGGGTTAATGCCTTTGACGTATTTAAAGGGAGACAGGGTCGAAGTCACCTCGTAGAAGTTAATTTCCAGTGTAAGAACACCGAGTTGTTTCACGGAGACTCAAAAGAGGAAATCAAACGGTTGAAATTCTCAATGGAGAACTCCTGAAGTTGCGAGGACCGTAGGATCCAGAGAAGCTGGAAGGTGGATAGGGAAGGATGAACCCATCACTTTGGTATCAAGAATCAATGTGGACCGTTGATCGTGATAGTGGATTCGTCTGATCATTTCGAGGATTTGGAGTTTGTAAGTCTGGAGTATCAACCAAAATCCTTGGTCACTCTAACTTCTGAATCACGAAAAAGGATTAGGGAGTGTGGAATTTCAGAATTTCGGTAATTCGGGATTCGGAATACCGGAAATCCTGAGGACAAGGAGCAGGGGGGGATTTGCATTGAAAACCCTGAAGTTGTGAGACCTGGGATATCCTTGAAATGGAATTTCAACATTTTGGGGATCGGGGTTTCGACATTCCCATTGACAAGGATTCGGGGAACTTCACATAAGAAACCTCGGAGTTGCGAAACATGAAGTATTAGTGAAGTGGCATTTGGAAGTTCAATGCTTCGGGGTTTGGGAACCTAAGAGGACAATGGTTTGGAATCAAGAGTTTCGAACTCCCGGTACCCAAAAGTCCTAAATAATGTGGGTTGTCGGATCTAAAGGTAGAAGGTGTCATTTGGGAATTCGGGATTTCGAAGTGGTAGGGGAATGACAGTTGAAGGCTTGTTCAAGTCCCGAAAGCTGGGAAGAGTGACAGGTGGCAGGAGTCCATGACAGAGATAGAAAGCATTGGAGTAGACAGGTGTCGTGTCTTCATCAATAGGTGGAGTCAAACCTTGTTGATTGTTTCGGGGTTTTGGAGATTGAAGAGTTGGAAGCTTTGCATCAGGATTCGCAAAGTCGCAAAGTCTAAAACTCTGAACCAACGAAAAGTTCCATTGGAAGACAACCTTTGTTGAACACATATAGATTCAAAATTTTCGGTTTCGAAGGTTGAAGAGACAAGAAACTTGACAACAAGGATCACGAAATCGTGAAATCCGAAGTCCTGAAATATCGTGAAGGGTGCGATCAACTTATTGTGATCAGGAGATTTTAGTGATGCTTTTTGTTTGATCACAGGGGGCATACTCATAAGGACCTGTGGAAAGCACAGTTGTGCATGTGTGGGATTCCCTGTGGAGGAATCGAAGAGTCAATCAGACTTAGGAGGGAAGATTTAGAACGATCCTTAGTGGATCTTGGCTTGAGGGTTCAGGGGTCTGCGCCAAGATGTCTAATGTTGATGTAAGTGCTTATATTTGATCATTCTTTGGTATTAACATCAATACTTAATGGTGTCCACCCTTTGGAGGTTTTGACATGTATAAATGTTATGCATTATTGATTCACATGTTCAATGGCCTATTGATTGATGGGTTGTTTACCTAGAAGGTTAAGAGGTTGATAGATTGATGATCCTTACCTTTATTGTAACGACTCTTAATTATTAAGATGTTTTAATTTAATAAATAATCCAAAAAAAAAAGTATTGAATAAGGGGTGGATAATATAATATAATGTTTAAATTAATTTGATTAATTTGATTAATTTATAATATAATATAATTAATTTGATTATTAAT
>ML786960.1:163426-176642 GCA_009831015.1 Picea engelmannii
AGAACTACAGTTTTTAGGAAATTGTGTCCTTCACTTCAAGACAATTTCAGAGAGAGTGGAACTTCTTCTCAGTGAAGGTCTTGGTGAATATGTCTGTTGTTTGTTCTACTGAGGAAAAGAACTATAAGTCAATGATCCCCTCATGTACCAAGTCCTGGATGTAGTGCATGTGGATCTCAGTGTGATTCGTCCACTTCCTCTGAAATGGATCTCTGTAGAACTTCATAGTTCTCTGATTGTCACACCAGATGATGATTGACTGATGAAATTGAATTCCCAACTCAGTGAGAAAATGTTGTAGCCACATAGCTTGAATGGTTATGTTAACTACCCCTATGTACCTTTCCTCAACTAAAGATAGAGAAATGGTGGCTTTATTCTTACTCGACCAATAGATAGGCTTAGAACTAAGACTGAGTGAGTAACCAGATGTGGACTTTTGATTGGTGTCATCACCATCCTAGTCAAAATAAGTAAATTAGATGAGATCTAATGTAGAGTCTACTAAATAATGAATCCAAAAGGTGATGGTTCCCTGTACATATCGAAGGATACACTTTGCAACCTTTCAATTTAGCTCATGTGTCTCCTGCATTAACTTGGAAACTGCAGGAACTACATATGAGAGGTTTGGTCTAGAGTGTGTGAGATACAACAAGCTCCCCACTAGCTGTCTGTATAGTGTGCTATCAACTAGTGGAGTCTCCCTGCCATCCTCAAGTTTGAATCCTAATAGGAAAGGAGTCGGAGCAGACTTGGAGTCTATCATGTGAAATATCTCAAGGAGATCTCATGCATACTTGGTCTGAGAGAGTTTGATGCTTGATGCATCCTGACTAATATCGAGTCCAAGGAATAAGTGTAGCAGACCCATTTCCATCATAAAAACATGTCATGTAGAATCCTCTTGACTGCAGCAATCACTGAAGTCGAGGAACCGGTGATCAAAAAATCATCAACATACATAAATAAAAGTAAAAGTGAATCAGTTGTCCTAAGCATGTAGACATTCGGGTCTGATTTACAGTGTATAAAGTTCTGTGACCACAGGTAGGAGTCCATCCTTGCATACCATTCCATCGGAGTCTGCTTGAGGCCATAAAGGGACTTCTTTAGTCGACAGACCAAGGACAAGTCCTACATAAATACCCGGGGCTACTAAATGCAGATCTCCTCAAAGAGATCACTATGAAGAAATGCATTGTTCACGTCCATATGATGGACTTCCCATACTTTGGTTGCCACAATGGCAAGTGCCAATTGTATGGAATCCATATTCACTATTGGAGAAAAGGTCTCATCATAGTAAATACCATGAAACTACTGAAAGCCTTTGACGACAAGCCTGGATTTGTATCTGCTAATCTATCCATTCATTGCGTTCTTGTTCTTGTAGACCCATCTGCATTTGACAAGTTTCCTTGCATAAGTAAGGGGAACTAGATCCCAAGTCTATTTCTCGAGGAGGGAGTTGTACTCCTCCTGCATGGAAAATTCCCAAAAGGGATTTCGAGTAGCCTTGCCATAAGATTGTGGATTTGAAGACTGAACCAAGAAAATATGCCTGGAGGGAAATGGTTCAGTGGAAATGAGTGCAACTGGAGGCTCCTTGAAATCAAATCGATTCCTCCTAGTATCAGTTGGATCACCAATGAGTTTCCCTACATCTTGAAGAGTAGTCTGTGCCTACTTGGGCCTCTACTCTGGCTCTGCAACTACATCTGGATGCTTTGACTCTGCATCCCACTATACTGAATCTGAATCTAAATCATTCAATTCCTTTGAATTAGAGCTCTTGTCTAAAGAAGAGTTGACATGTTCATGCTCATCATCTTGGACAGGTGGAAGAATGAAGGTGTCTGGATGTGGGTGTTGCAGTGCATGTGAGACACTTTCCTCGAATTGGATGCTTCGCTCAATGATGAGCCAGTCTAAGGAAAAATCAATAAGCCTATATCCCTTCACATCATCAAGATATCCAACAAAAATGCACTCAGTGCTATGTGGATCAAGTTCCTTCCTCTTTTCAAAGGGAATCTGGGCCCATGCACGTGAACCAAAAATGTGAAAGTGGGTCACTTCTGGTTTGAGGCCGCTCCAAGCCTCGTAGGGGGTCTTATCCTTGACAGATCTATGGGAATATCTGTTTTGGATGTATGTTGTACAATTAAGTTCTTCATCCTATAGTCTCTATGGTAGAGACTTTGCATGCAACATTCAAGATGCCATCTCCTTTAGAGATCTATTTTTCTGCTCATCAACTCCGTTTTGCTACAGAGTATAGGGAACCATATGTTGCAACTAAATCCACGCCTCATGGAAAATATGATGGATCTCATGATTTAAATACTCTCCTCTGTTATCAGTTTAGAGGACCTTGATCTTCTTTTCAGA
Organism: Picea engelmannii; assembly: GCA_009831015.1. Classification (NCBI taxonomy): domain Eukaryota; kingdom Viridiplantae; phylum Streptophyta; class Pinopsida; order Pinales; family Pinaceae; genus Picea; species Picea engelmannii. The sequence continues at coordinate 165,821 of ML786960.1, forward strand.
CCATGTCTCAACCAGGGCTTTGAAATCTTTGAGGTTTTGAAATACCTTAGATTTTTGCATGAGAAAGTAGATCCATGTAAATCATGAGAAATCATCAACAAAAATGAGAACAAACCTTTCTTTGTTGATTGATGGATGTGGACAAACCCATAATGTCATTGTGGATTAGATCGAAAGGTGAAGAGGCTCTCTAAGACTTTCCCCTGTCAAATTTCTCTTGAGGGTGTTTCCCGAGAACACATTTCTCACATACTCCCTTGGAGAAATGGATGTATGGTAGACCATCAACCAATATTTGATTGCTAAGTTGCTTCATGTATTTAAAATTCAAATGTCCAAACCTTTTGTTTCATATCCTACTACTTTCATTAGCATGAGTAAGCAGTAAAGGAAAACCAGATTCAATGAATTTAGAAAATGTATACAATCTAGAATGATGATTTACCTCACTAGTAGCAAACTTGGAGTTGGTTTGCATGTCATAGATGTCCACAGAATTTGGTGTGAATATGAATTTATTTTCAGTGCTGAAATTCTTCATATGATACAAGGAGAGAAGGTTGACAAAAAGTTTGGGAATGTGCAACACATTCTCGAAGCTTCCATTGGTGAGTTTAATCCTTCCTTTACCGGTGACTTCAACATAAGAGATGTCCCTCATCAGAATAGGAGTACCTTTGGATGCATCCAAAGAATAATATACTACTTTTGAGGCAGCCATATGATGCGAGTCTCCTGAATCAACAACCCAAGCATCAGGAGAGGAGTTGACGACAATCAAGGCATGGCTAGAATTGCCTTTCTTGGAATTCGAATCTTCTGGCTACTTCTTCTTGTCACCCTCATAGATGTGATCTACAAGTTTGTTTTTTTGAAGTATTTGAGACATCATATCTATTTTGTTTTGCATGCATGTGGATTCCCAATGGAATCCTTTGTGACAGTACGTGCATTTCTCTCCTTTTCTTCCTTTTTCTCCTTTGGATCTGGAGGCATCGATGAAGGGTTTTGTGTACCCTTCCTTCTTCGGATGTGAATGATATTTCCGTTTATATTTATCTTTATATTTATGATATTTGTGGCTTCCATCATGCACAGTAATTGCTTGTGCCCTTGGTCCTTTGATTGTGCCCATGTTGATGAGCTTGGTTTGCTCTTGTGTCAGGGATTCGATAAAGTACTCAAGAGAAGGCATCTTCCATGTGGCTCTGGAGGTGAATATGAAAATATGGAATGTGGATATGAATACATATAATTTAGGACCAAGCTTGGAGAGAATGGTGAGAACCATTTGTTTCTCCTCCTTCGATTTATCAACCCCACAAGCTTTGAGTTGCGACAATAAATCCTTGAATTTTGTAAAGAAATCTTAGATATTCTCGAATCTTTTTGGACCCAATGTGAGCATATCCACCTCTAGAATGTGTCCCCTCATCTCATATTGTTTTAAAAACAACCCTTCCAAGGTGGTACAGGATTCATTGGGAGTCTTACAAGAAGATATATGAAAAAGGAGATCAAGCAAGATAAGACTGAAAATTGTTCCGAGTGCATCGTCCATGAGATTTAAGTACTTGAATTTTTCTATGGCTGATGTCAGTTCTTTATCTGTATTCAAGGTTAACTTGTACAACCCTATAGTTCAAATATGTATGGATATTTTCTCCTTCCATGCAAAATATTTTTAAGGTGTAAGAATGAACTCTTTTTGGAAATCCATCTTTCTGTTGTCTTCAATCATTTGTACCTGCAAAAACATTTGGTGTAGATTTTGCTTAGTAGTCTATCAGATATGATACCATGTAAATGTTTTGAACATACATAGAATATATGTAGATAAACAATAATACACACATTTTCAAAAGGAATTGGAGAAAGAAGAAGGAGATAAATAATGAAAGAATTCTCATTAAACGTTGTGAATAATGAATAATTTACACATGATATAGTATGTATAAATCAATGAATGCACATTGGAGGAGAACCAATGCACCATAGTGGTGGTATAGAGTGATATGGACACACACCGACAGTTACATGAGTGAATTTCCACCTAGTCCTATCTCTCAGGCAGTTACGGGAGTGAACTGCCACCTAGTTGAGTTAACTAGTCAACTAGTCTCTAGTTAAATGACTGAACAAAGAGTAGTGAGGAGTTAACTCAGGGAATCAAGGGTAGTGTGCCATTTTGGTTTTGATACCAAGGCAAGGTCAAATTATCATGGTGATGATCCCAATGTTTCATGGTGACAAAACCAATGTACCATCTAAACTCAACTCAACTAGACAAACTGAAATGTCAATTGAAAGAGAATATTCTCCAAGTGGAATACTCTCACCTAAAATATAGGAGACTGGATAATGACTAATTATGACTAATAAACAAGGAAAAACCTTAGTAAAAATAAATCCTAGGTGTGTGTGAAGTAACTCCAACATGTGGTGCACGATTGATGCTTAGTATGGTACAGGTTGATGGTTTGGTACATGCTTTGGTACATGGTTGAGACACATATCTTGTTATGGTATGTTGGTGATCTTGGTACAATATTGGTAGAGGCATGTGTTGGTGATGTTGAACATCTAGTTGAGAGGTGTCCTTGGTATATGATCCATGTGAGAGGATATGGTTGAGTATCAATTATAGTGACCGTTGGACAGGTTGATCAATGCTAATGACATGTTGCTATGATAGTGGCAGTGACAGTGGTAGTGACAGTGATAGTGATTGTGGTATTTACAGTTGGTATACACTTATATTTTAGTTTGGAGAATGAGAATGAGGGGGTCGTAACCTCCTTCTCATTAGAGCTAGAGATTTCAACATGTTGTAGCTTCCTTCAGGTTGGAGCCTGAGAATTAGGGGGTTGTAGCCTCCTTTTAGTTGTACCTTCCTTCAAGTTGGAACCTGTAAATAGGGGGTTTCAGCCTCCTTCAAGTTGCAACTCGATAATTGGGAATTTGGTGCTTCCAATGAATGTATTCTTTGATATATAATAAATAACTCCATGGTTTTCTCCCGTTTGGGTTTCCACATAAATTATGGTGTATTTTGTACTTGAAGTGATGTTGTTGATTTGATGCTACTTATGTTTATATGATCATTATTAATGATGATACATTGATGATATATTGTTGATTAAGTTGAATTTTATATATTGTGGTTAAAAGTGATAAAAGTGCTCATACTGATTCACCCCCTCCTCTTAGTATTCCAATAGATGGATCTTGTGGAAGGGAAAGTTGTCATAAAATGGTGTCCTATTTTTTAGTTTATAATCCTTATATAGTATTGGGGATGAGGGGATCCTGTACTACCTTCCCCGATCTAAGGTATATTTCATGAAAATCTAAGGAGTAGGTTTGGTATGTAGCCACATTATTATATACATGATGAATCTAATAATTATTTGGATTGGGCACATATTGAGTAGGTAGTTGAGGCTACTTTGGAGGAGAAACATCCTGAGGAGTATTGTTTAGATGAGGAGGATAAGGCATCAATGCTAGTTGTCCAGGAATTTTGGGTCTCCTTCCTTGTGGAGGAATAATCCACTGGTGTTTTTGCATTGGAGGTTGGTTTTGAAATGGTTTATAGGAAGAAGGAACATATTGGAATTTATATTTCCATTGATTTTTCATAGTATAAGGAGGTTTTTTAGGATAATGTAACAACCCTAGTTGAATATATGCTTAGGGATTATTAAGTAAAATTAATTAGATAATTAATTGTCCTAATATGGGTTTAATTAAACAATGATTAGCATTAATAATATTAATTAAATATTTATTTATTAATTAATTGTTTATAACTTTTGATTAATTAGTTAATTACATATCACATTCAATGACACGGGTAATAAATTTAAGGGGCTTAATAATTTTAATTTGTTTAATTAAATTCTTTACGTATGTGGGAGGGGATAAGACATTAAAGAAGGGGATAATATATTAAAGGGGGAGATAAGGAAATTAATGAGGGGAGGAGAGTCAGTGAAGGAGGCTATGATGGGGAAGAGTCTTACGGGGAGGGAATTCTTTTTGGAGGGGGAAGCATTTTGAGGAGAGGATATATTTCTATGGGAGATTTTCTGTGGAGATATATGATGTGAGGAGTTTGGTTTTTAGGGGGTTTTTGGTGAATCAGAAGAAGGAGGCATTGATTTGTTGGGGGTTTTGGGTATGGGGGCCAGGATATCCTTACGGTATCCTAGAGCTAGGGAGCCAGACAGGCTGCTCCTAGCTGGCAGGGAGGAAAACTCAGTTTTGGGCAGTGTTTGGCACAGTTTCAACTTCATCATTGGACCAATAGAGACTGGGGTTAGCATCAGGAAGAGATAATTTATTTTATGTATTTGTTCCAGTGTTATGTTGTTTCTCGTAAGTGAATTAGAATCTATTCATAAATTTTAATTAAACTGAATGGATATATGTGGGTTATGATGTTATGAAATGTTAGGATAACATTTCCATAAATTAAATTTTATATTATTTTTCTGGTTTTATAAGGCCCTGTGGAGCAGAACCTTACACATGGTATTAGAGCCTGGTTTCAAAAACTGAAACCTAACACCTTATCACCCTCATAAATTGTGCAAACTAGATCTTGAAACAACTCCCATCCTACAACCTAAAACCCTTGAATCAACTCAAAAAGACATAAATATTAATGACCTATAACCCTAAGTAGACTACTCAGAATGAACGTGAGAGTGTGCATGCTTCCCAGGAGAATTGAAGGAGGGTAGGTGCATTAGAAAAGAGAGACTCTCCCTGGTTCTAGCCACCTGTGAGAATGACTCTTCACTTGCACACACTGAGAATTAATAAGAGTTGCATCCTACAAATATTGTAAAACGAGCATGAGTATTTCATTATACCACATTTATATAATATGTTATATATTTATACAACTAATATTTTATATCTTTAACAAATGGTAAATAACAAATCTACAGGTAAATGAGACTTTATACAAAATACAGTCCTTTCTAAAGGGGATTTCAAAAACGGGGGCTTTGAGAATGCCTGTGAACAAAAAAAAAAAGAGTGCATCTTTTCCCAAGATGTTTAGAAATAAAAATATGAAAAACAGAAGGTCCTAGAAAAGAGTTGTGATAATGTTTTTCAGCAGTTTATCCAAAATAGATACAGTGCAAACAAAAACAAAAAAAGAATTGGGCAATCTCCAAATATTATAGCCAAGCCCATGAGCTACCTAATACAACATATGACTCATTACAAAGATAAGCATCAAGCGCAAGCCATGAAGAAGGATCCCATGAATAATTCACTACGTGTCAAGTTAAAAAAATAAATAAAACAAAATAAAAAGAAAAAAACACCAGTCTAAGAAGGAAGCCTCAGGAGAAACATGTACAACAATGAGGAACGAGCATGAGAGGAACTTTATGGTACCCAGCAGGAGTCGCAGAGAATTCATGCTCAGATGTCAGTAATTCAGGGTAGTTTAGCAAGCCTAATTGCCATTGTCGAAACAAAATTGCCATTGTGAAATGTTGAAAACTTATCATGAGCACAAAATCTACCTATTTAAGAAATTCTGGCTTAAATAAGCATGCATTGAATGCACGGGGCATTCTACTGTGCAAGGGTTCTTTATAAAGATAGAGCACTTCATCATCTTCTAATCTACTGTAAAAATGATACTTATATACTATGATTACAATAGTTAGCCATACTAATTATAGCACTGGAAGATAAGGAGTTGGAAGAGCGAAGAGTTCATGGTCTCTGGGTAGAGTGAGTCCATTAAAAATTTCAGTCATGTCCAATTCCTACTCATTCAGGGGAAGCCTCTAGTTGAAACAGTGCAAGAGTTGTGCCACCGCTAACTCTACAACTAGCGTTCCAAACTGTTGCTCGAGGCATCCTCTCCTCCTTGCTCCGAACGAAAGCCACTCAAAGTTTTCATGAGTTTTGTGGATCAAGCCAACTTCTGCTTCAATGAGAAATCTCTCGGGCTTGAAACTTAGGGCATCCTACCCCCCATGACTTGGGGTTCCTACCAATTTCCCAAATATTAAAAAAAATGTGAGTGTTAATGGGGATTTCATAGCCCAAAATAGTGCAGTCCTCCAGGGACAAGTAAATCGAAAAAGGCACTACTGGGTGGAGTCTGAGTGTTTCTTTCACCATGGCTTGCAAATAAATGAGACGAGGAAGATCAAAATCGCATACCATATGCTCCATTCCAACCATGCGTGTTAGCTCATCCTGAAGCTTCTGCAACACTCGAGGGTTTCTTAGCACTTCGAACATTGCCCATTCTATGCTTGTAGAGGATGTGTCCTTTTTGCAGTCGCGGGAACTCCTAGATGTTGAAGGATTTCTATCTATGACAAAGCTGTCAGAACTGAGCAAAGATGATTTCTATGAAGTAAAGAAGAGGGGATTTAGTGATAAGCAGATATCATTTGCGACTAAATCACCTGGAAAAAAAAGATGTTTGTGCCTGCCGCTTAGCTTTGGGTGTAAGTCCTGCATATAAAAGGGTGGTGTGTTCCCTTTGTGTATTCTAGTCAGCCTAGTGCCTAGAAGTATTTAACCTAAACCAAGTCCAACACCAAACACAACACAAATCTGGTCCACGAGCTACATAACACACCACATAGTCAAGTCGATACCAAGCGTTATGCACCAAGCCGAGGAGGAGCTCACCGGGTTTTTTTTTTTACTATGCAAAAATTCCCTGCCTATATATTGTACAGTCGCCTCCCCTGTCCACAGATAAAAACGCCCAAGAAACAAATTACCAAAGAAAGATGCAGAGGGAACGACCATGGCGGCCAACCGTGTAGCCAAAAGAAAATGACGGGAATTATAGAGTTAGGGATTAGTAAAGGAAGGCACTAGAGGAAGCAAGGCAGGCACATGGAATCCATGCGTGCCCACACTTGTTTTTGTTTTTTTTTTATTATTTTTTGTTTTTTTTTTAATATATTTTATTAAAAGTTTTATATATTTATTATTAAATCTTGTGTGTGTTTGTTTATATTTTATTTATTTATTATTTAGTGTAAAGTTAATTTAGGTTAATTTAGTATAAAGTAAATTTTTTTTAAAAGATAATTAAGTAACTTTAAAATTATTAGTGTAACTAATTATCTAAAAAAAATAAAAAATATTAAATTATTTTTATATTTAGTGTAAAGTAAACTACATTAAAGTTAATTAAAATGTTAGAGGGTCCATGGGTTTTTAACCCAAGACCACCCACCAAGTGAAGTGCCTTAAGAAGAGCACTAACACCAATGCGCCACACATATCACTTTTACAAATAAATTCACATATAAATAGTAGCAAAGTACTATCCTGAAGAATAATCTTTGATTATCCAAGCGCCAAGCTCACGAGACCATACACACAACTCATTGAGCCAAGTGCCAAGTCCCTCCACTCCATTCCACCAGTCAAATTCAAACACTAAGATTCAACGCATTGCCTCAGGCTCACTACATCATATGACCACAAGTCAGGAAGCAATACATAACCACAGCGCACAAGTGCTAAATTCCAATGATGAAAGCCACTCTACACTCCTTAAAGACTCGCACCTACAGTCACCGAGACGCACAATTCAACACATATGTACAATGCGCCTAGGAAAAATCATGAGTCAAGAATCAAAGGATAATTCGTTGTAAGCGAAAAGTTTAAAGGACTTAGACTAGGACAAGCGGGAAGGAGGCAACATATGCACTAGGAGAGTAAGCAAGAGGAATTGGCGGGTATGGCGCAAGGCTAGCGTAGCTACCGGGCAAGGGAGTCAATAATTTTCTTAGGTGAAGAAATCAAGCTTATATGCTAAATCCTAATCCTAATCCTAACCCAACCAATCCGCTAAAGAGAGTAACGTCTGTTTATAGACAAGTAAAAAAAAAACTTATGCCTAACCCTGTTTCTAGTTTGAGTAGCACCAATTTGAAACGTCCTTGAACTCACCCTGACAACTTTGGTTGATGTAGGTTAAATCATACAGGATGGTTAGGATTTGAGGGAATTGAGGCAGGGGAGCATCGTCGCAGGCACCACCAACATCGCCAGCACCTCCACCACCATCACCCGAACTAGCTCTCATATTGCGCTTGTTGGAGGCCATAAATGAGACTTTAAATGGGCGACAACCAGCAGGGACCAAAGTGGAACCCCCACCATCTAGAAAAGGTAATCCAGAAGTGTCAAGGGATTCAGGGGGAGGACCTCCACCCGAAGACATCACGCAAGAATTGTAGAAGATCAAACTTCCAGAGTTTGTCGAGGGTCGTTCCAGTGAACATGCAAAAGCATGGTTGGAAGGCATGACAAGGTGTTTTTCCTTAAGGGACTATGCATCCAACTCAAAGGAGAAGATCGAAATTTTTTAGTTAAGAGACAGTGCCTTGAACTGGTGGGGAAACCTGGAAAGACAACTACACCTTACCCTAGACACAGTATCTTGGGAACTTTTCGAGGAGAGGTTCCGAAGGAAATATCTGCCACCTTACTATGAGGAACAACAGGTAGGGGCATTTCATGCCTTAGTAGAGGGAAACAAAATTGTAGAAGAATATGAGATCTAATTTATGGAATTGGTCAAATATGTTTCGTATATGGATAATGACCAATGACAGGCACATCACTTTGTCTATGGATTGAACCCTAAGATAAGAGCTATGGTGTGGATGTGGAAACCGTCTTCAGTAGCAGAAGCTATGGAAAATACGTGTTATGCGGAGGAGCACATGAAATTAACTGGAGGTACGAGACCAATCTTTTCGCATCATCCTGGATTCATGGGGAAGTCCCCTAGGACATTTCCCAGGGGAGGGGGCTCAAGGCCACCTCCATATGGTAATAGAGTTGCACCAAGGACAAAAACCATAGGGATTTCAATGGCAGCGAGTGTAGCATCTCGTTCATCACCAATGACGCAGATAGGTCCACGACCATCTCAGGGAACAACTAGTAGGGGCAGGGGTTCCAGGGGAAGGAACTCATTTCAGAGACAGTCATATAACAATGTGCAGGTTCAGTCTCGTGTTACCTGTTGGGGATGTGGAGGACCCCATTACCAGTGTGACTGCCCAGAGTTACAATCAGGATTCACACATAGAGAAGGAAAGGCCTCGATGGGAAGAGCAAGTAGAAGCCACCATATTTACACAACGGTTAATAATCGCCAGGCCGAGCATCAATCCACGATGGTGGAGTCGTCAGGTACGCTAAATCATATCAATGTTAACATTTTATTTGATTCCAGTTCAACAGATAGTTTCATTTCACCTTCTGCATTAGAAAAGAGTGGGTTGGTAGTCTACGAGCACGATGACTTTAAACAAGTCGAGATGGCTTCGGGGGAAAAACAAGTGGTAGGACCTAGTGTTGATAATTGTATAGTAGACCTGGGAGTGTGTACTACCAGGTTGAAGGTATACGTCACTGCTCTCAGGGCATATGACCTAATCATTGGAATAGATTGGTTAGCAGCTCACCGAGCTTTGGTAGATTGTTTCACAAAGAGGGTGCTTTGTGTCGACGATGAGGGAAGGCCAATAGAGATCCAGGGTGTATGGAGAAAAGTTTCATTACACTTTATATCAACTATGAAGGTTAAGAGATGCTTGAGACAAGGGTGTCGATTATGTGTAGTCGAAGAAGTGAACGAAAGGAAGGGACCCTCATTGGATCAATACTCGGTATTGTCAAAATTTAAGGATGTTTTTTTGAACGAGTTACCAGGGTTACCTCCTGAGAGGGATATTGATTTTACTATTGAGCTAAAACCTCGTGCAGAAAAAACTTCCAAAACTCTGTATCGAATGATAGCACCATAATTTTGTGAGTTGCAAATGCAGTTGAAAGAGTTACTGGACTTAGGGCTAATAAGGCCCAGTGTTTCACCTTGGGGTGCACCAGTAATTTTTGTAAAGAAGAAAGATGGATCCTTACGACTGTGTATAGACTATAGGGACTTGAACTATGCTACAGTGAAAAATAGGTACCTGGTGCCATGAATAGATGACCTATTTGATCATATGAAAGGAGTAGCGGTATTCTCAAAGATCGATTTGTGATCAAGGTATCATCAGTTAAGGATTAAAGAAGGCGATATCCAAAAAACTACGTTTCGAACTTGGCTTGGACATTACGAGTTTGTCGTAGTACCCTTTAGATTGACCAATGTGCCAACAGTATTCATGAGCCTCATGAACGACGTATTCTGGAAGTACTTAGACCATTTTGAACAAGTATTTCTAGATGACATCCTCATCTATTCCAAGAACGAAAGAGAACATGAGGAACACTTATGAGTAGTGTTGTCCTGCCTTAGAGAGAACAAATTGTATGGGAAGTTGTCAAAGTGTTCCTTCTTTCAGAAAGAGATCCACTATTTAGATCATATAATTTTCGATGAAGGAATATCTGTCGACCCAGAAAAGGTAAAGGCCATTATGGAGTGGCCAGTGTCAAAAAATGCCCATGAGGTGAGAAGCTTCATGGGGCTAGTAGGTCATTATCAGAGATTTGTGGAGGGATTATCCAAAATAGAGAAACCCATCACCACCTTGCAACACAAGGGGGTCAGGTATGAATGGACATAAGAGTGTGATAGTGCATTCACTGAGCTTAAGAGGTTACTAACTAGTGCACCAATTCTATGAGTGCTGGATATGGAAAAGGACTTCACAGTTTGCATGGAGACCTCGAAGCAAGGGTTGGGGGATGTGCTAATGAAATATGGAGGAGTGATAGCTTATGCGTCAAGGAAGTTGAAAAAACATGAAGAGCTATATGCGACTCATGATTTAGAGTTGGAAAC
>ML786960.1:176692-206616 GCA_009831015.1 Picea engelmannii
GGTGAAACTTTGAGCTCAAAATGGACCATCAAAGTTTAAAACATCTCTTCACTCAAAGGGATCTGAATGTTAGGCAAAGGCGATGGATTCAGTTTATGAGTGAGTAAAATTTTGGTATTTTGTACATCAAGAGAAAGGAAAATGTGGTCGTAGATGCCTTGAGTAGGAGACCACGTATCTTCTCCTTGGTACCCTTAAATTTCAATCTGAGGGAACATGTGTTGACACAACTCCAAGGGGACAATTGGTATTTAAAGGTTACTTCAAACCTCCAGAGAAGGAGGCAGTTAGATCAAAAGTATGAAGGATATATTCTGGAAGTAGACAGACTGTTAAGATATCGAGGAAGGATGTACATCCCTGAGAATGGGGATATTCGAAGCATCATACTAAAGGAATCCCATAGAGCACTTTATTGTGCACATCCGGGTGTGAAGAAGATGTATGCAGACATGAGGAAGCTCTTCTTCTGGGTAGGCATGAAGTGCGATGTAGTCCATTTCGTCGCCAAGTGCCTAGAATTTCAACAAGTGAAATTCAACCACCATCACCTGGTAGGCCTCCTACAACCACATGATGTTCCTATGTCCAAATGGGAAGTCATTTCTATGGATTTTGTTGTGGGGTTGTCGCTCACATCTCATAGACACAATCCCATTCTTGTGATAGTGGATAAGTTAACTAAGAGTGCTCATTTTATTCTGGTTAGAGACACTTATGATGTCACTGATGTGGAACGTGTGTTTGTAAGCGAGGTTATCCATTTGCATGGGATACCTAAGAAGATCATTTCAGATAGGGACTCCCAATTCACTTCTAGATTTTGGACAAGTTTGCAGTCAGCGTTGGGGACTCAGTTGAACTTAAGCACAACTTATCATCCTGAAAAAGATGGGAAAACTGAGAGAGTAAATAAATTCATGGAAGACATGCTCATTATGTATGTCATGGATAATAAAACCCAGTGGGAGAAGTACCTACCTTTGGTAGAGTTTGCCTACAATAACAGTTTTCATAGCTCCATAGAAATGCCACCCTATGAAGCTCTCTATGGAAGGCCATGCAGAACACCATTGAGTTGGGATAGACTAGAAGACCGAGTAACAATTGGGCCAAAATTTATTCTAGAGATGGAGGAACAGATGATTTAGATTAGGCAGATACTAAAGGAAGAACAGGATAGGTAGAAAAGTTATGCAGATGCAAATAGGATCGACCGGAGTTATGAAGTGGGAGACCAGGTTTTCATTCGTATCAGGCCTAATAAGAGTACCATATGGTTCGAGAAGGGGACAAAGTTGTCACCTCGGTTTATAGGACCATTCATAATCCAAGAGAAAATTGGACCCATTGCCTATCGTCTCGTATTGCCACCCCACTTGCATAAAACTCATAATGTTTTTCATGGATTTGTTTTACGTCATTATGTTGTTGATGAATCACATAAACTAAATTGGAAGGAATTGCAGGTATCGGACGTGGGAACTCTCATGGTAGAACCATTACGTATATTGGATCGTAGAGTTCGACAGCTCAGGAACCGTTTGGTAGACCAATTTAAGGTCCAGTGGGACAAGTATAGTCTAAGATCTGCTACTTGGGAAGACGCCGAGACACTATGACGAGACTATCCCTCACTTTTTTGACCACCTCGAGAATATGTTTCTTGAAGGTTGCGTGTATGTAACACCACCTTTTGACTTAGACAGATAGGATTACCTAAGGCCTATATACTTTATTTTCTATTCACAGTGAAACTTTAAGATGTATGAACATTTATGAATGTTTAAATGTTATTGATGATGATGTATATATTGCGATCTACTATGTGAATGTAAATTTTACGAATGTTTAAATGTTGTTGATGATTATGTATATGATGCGACATATAGTGAGATTGAAATTTTTTATGAATGTTTAAATGCTATTAGAATGATGTTGGATATGATGCGATCTATTTTGGTAAATGATAATCTTATGAATGGGTGTCGAAATTGAATAATGGGATATTATGGGATCTATTTCTAACTTGAAAACCTTGATGTTAAGTTGTTGGTACAAGGATACCGAATTGAAATGATGATGGTATGCAATTACATGATGATAATGCTTAGAAATGTATGAGTTTGTGTTATAGACTAATCTGTAGGTTATGGGCTATGAAATAGCTAAGGGATAATGATGATGAAAGTGGATATCATGACCACTAGTCGAGAAACATTATGGTACGAATATTTGTATGTGAAATTATATTGGTTTGGATGCATTGCTATGATATGTGGACCAATGTAGAATTTTAGGTGATGAGACTGCCCAAAACCGAATAAATGATGACAAAACCCCCAGCAACATGGTGCCACAGTATATTCCATTGTAGGGTGTGGACCCTAGTTATGATTAGGAAGGGTGGAGGCATTTCCCACTGTGTATCCTCTGAAACCTGAAGTCATGGGAGGATGGTGTTAGCTCACGCTCCCTAAGACATGTGATGATGATTGTCAATTTCCTGCTAGGGAATCTTGGTCGAGATAGTGACACTTTCTCTTATAGGTTCTATTTGGAGTTAGGTCAATAGAGTTGACACTCCAAGATAGTCTAGTAGAGGAAGGATAGGAATGGAGATGGAAGTAAGTTAGGGAGGAAGGATGAGTAGAAATAGTTGAGAAAGTATGTAGATTTTCCTTATGGTGGAATTTAATGTTTTCCCTTCTAAAATGAAAATGTGTATATATGAATATTCATAATTTCATAACTAAACCACAATTGTATAAATAAAATTGTTGAACCAGATAATTGTAATTAAAGGATTTCTCAAACATTTGATTGGTTTATTGTCTGTTATAAAAGACTAATCTTGTTGATTGGATTGGATGCATACCTAAATTACTAAAGGATGATAGTTATTGATTATTAGTACATGCATGAGACTTGTATGTACTAGCTACACATGCATTTCTTGTACATGTACACTAGTATGTATGAGTTTTCGTGGCTTACTTACTAATAATGTTGATTATTTGTTATGAATGTGTGAACCAGGTTTCTTTTACTTTGTACCATGAGATACCTTAACTTCGAGACGAAGTTTCCTGAAGGGTGGGTGTATGTAACAACCCTAGTTGAATATATGCTTAGGGATTATTAAGTAAAATTAATTAGATAATTAATTGTCCTAATATGGTTTTAATTAAAAAATGATTAGCATTAATATTATTAATTAAATATTAATTTATTAATTAATTGTTTATAACTTCTGATTAATTAATTAATTACATATCACATTCAATGACATGGGTAATAAATTTAAGGGGCTTAATAATTTTAATTTGTTTAATTAAATTCTTTACGTATGTGGGAGGGGATAAGACATTAAAGAAGGGGATAATATATCAAAGGGGGAGATAAGGAAATTAATGAGGGGAGGAGAGTCAGTGAAGGAGGATATGATGGGGAAGAGACTTACGGGGAGGGAATTCTTTTTGGAGGGGGAAGCATTTTGAGGAGAGGATATATTTCTGTGGGAGATTTTCTATGGAGATCTCTGATGTGAGGAGTTTGGTTTTTTGGGGGGTTTTTGGTGAATCATAAGCAGGAGGCACCGGTTTGTTGGGGGTTTTGGGCATGGGGGCCACGATATCCTTACGGTGTCCCAGAGCTAGGGAGCTGGATAGGCTGTTGCTAGATGGTAGGGAGGAAAACTCAGTTTTGGGCAGTGTTTGGCACAGTTTCAACTTCAGCATTGGACCATCAGAGACCGGGGTTAGCATCAGGAAGAGGTAATTTATTTTATGTATTTGCTGTAGTGTTATGTTGTTTCTCGTAATTGAATTGGAATCTGTTCATAAATTTTAATTAAAATGAATGGATATATGTTGGTTATGATGTTATGAAATGTTAGGACAACATTTCCTTAAATTAAATTTTATATTATTTTTCTGGTTTTATAAGGCTCTGTGGAGCAAAACCTTACACAGATAATACCAAGGTTGAGAAGGAATTTGTGTATTATACCCACTAGAGTATTGAGGGGGATTATAACACATACATTTTTGGAAGGTTCTTCATTCTCTTGGTATTCTCTAGTTGATGAAGCATACTAACTCCAAATTTTCCTCTACTCCTTGATCTGCAACCTTTAAACTTAGAAAATAATTACATTTTTTAGTTTCGTGAGGTTATTCACAAGTATCACATATCTCTACAATTTTGAGTGGGAACTCATTCATAGGATTAATTTTGGTGCATTTAGGACAAAATATGGCTAGTTCCCTCTTTGCTTCTTCATGTTTCTTTCTAACCTACAAGGTATCCATCCACATAGTGAGTGAATGAAAAATGTCGGTCTTCATATCTTCTAATAATCCTCCTTTATAATTTTTAATAAGTGTTGAAGGGTGAGAATATTGTGTTACTATTCCCTTACCACTTCTACCTTTCTTTCCAGTAAATCTAGAGTAACTTTTGAAGATCTTCTTGATGTGTCTATAACATCCCACTCTGGCGTACTGAGAAAACTTTTCCTTTGAGGACACTTGCTCGCAAGTGATCTGGACTTTTATGATATTAAAACATTTATCCTTGATTGTGATGCGTTATGATAGATGACATGATGTTTTACTGCTTTGAAATAGACAAGTTCTATTGACTCAGTTTTATTGAGTGTGCAGGCTTTTGGACGTTGAGGATGTAGAGGCATTGATGGAACCCCTTGGACTCCAGATTGAGACAGGGAGTGTGCTATTTGGGTTGATTTATTTGCTGTGATATTTCATTGATTTGATGATAATATGTGGACATGTTCTGACACGATTGTTGATGATGCAGGCTGACAATAGCTTGCCGACCAGACTCACATATGGAGTAAAGGGGCCACACATGATTTCCAGAGAGGTTGAGGGAGAGGTGTGGACAAAAACCCTGCCACAGCCTACTAGCACTCCCGCCATGGCTCGAATTGTAGGTTAACAATTACCTATTTCGAGAGGATCCATGATGTCGTGAGGGAGGACTGCGACAATCGCTCACGATGATTCTAAGGGGCGCACAATAAGGTGGGGGCCTTATTCCTTAGAAACCCTTAGTCTCCCATAAGTTCACCTGGTGGAGTGTTGACTCTAGGGGTTATTGATGTCTACCAATCAGTCAAGTTGGCGAGTGGCACCCTTGGAACACGTGGTGCATCCTGAAGGGCACATCGTGCAAAAGAAACACAAGTTGGCGAGTGGTACCCTTGGAGTACGTAGTGCATCTTGAAGGGCACGTCACACAAAATAAATGAACGAGGCGAGTGGCACCCTTGGAGCACGTGGTGCATCCTGAAGGGCACGTCGCACAAAAGAAACACAAGTTGCCGAGTGACACCCTTGGAGCACGTGGTGCATCCTAAAGGGAACGTCGCGCAAAAGAAACACAAGTTGGTGAGTGGCACCCTTGGAGCACGTGGTGCATCCTGAAGGGCACGTAGCGCAAAATAAACACAAGTTGGCGAGCGACACCCTTGGAGCACGTGGTGCATCCTAAAGGGCACGTCGCGCAAAAGAAATGAACGAGGCGATTGACACCCTTGGAGCACGTGGTCTGTCCTGAAGGGCACATCGCATTGATGTTGATGAAGGAACAAACCTAGATGGACCTAAGACTTTTAACACATTAAGAAATTCTTAAAATGACTTCCCTAAATAATTATCGCCCAGTTCAGAATCTAAATCTAAGTCTAAAACTTCTCTAGGGTAAACTTTTGTTTAACCTTAAGAAAATACCCTATAATAATAAAAATAAAAATCTAAACTAAAAACCACTTAAGTCATAGTTTTAGTCTTCATAATTTTTGGGGTAAAATGAAGAGAGTCATAATTTAATTAATCCTTGGTTTTAAATTGTAAAGAAGAAATAAATTATTTAACTTGTGGAAGTATAAAAAGATTTTTAAATTAATAATAAAAGGAAGGAGTAAATAGCGCAACTGCCATTTTGGCTCTAATAAAAGGGGAAAGAAGGGGATAATAAAAAATTAGGAAACTTAGGAATGGGGGAAACGTAATAAGGGAAAGAGTTGAACTTATGGTAAAAAGCGAGGTCAACATAGTAAGGAATCTGCAATTAAGAACCTTCTAATTTGAGCTAATTTAGCAACATCATTTTTTTAGGGAAAGTATTTAAAACATGTAAGGGGATCTAGGAACACCTAGGAGTAAATTTAGGAGAAACTCTAGGTGGGTGAGGGAAATGAGACAATTAATAAATTTAAAGAAAATAATTAATGGAGAAAAGAGGGGGATGGACGACACTTGTGCGAAGGAGAATATTTAGAATATTTTCATTAAAACTTAATTTAAATGTGATTAGGGGAAAGTTGGAGGTCTAAAAAATCTATAAAAGAAAGGGAAGATGAGGAAGAAGGGGATCGGCTGTTAGCGTAACGTTACGCTGCTGGATTTGTGACTTGACTGATTACTTTTGGAGAGTTGGGATTTTCCATCTCGGATAGGAGTGGTAGATCGGCCTTGAGAGGCGACCTGGGAAGCTAGACTTACCATCTGGATAGTGTGTGGCCCCTTTGCGACTCCAAGGGATAAGGGGAAAGCAGAGTACCCCTAGCGATTGGCTGGGAGGTACCGGTGTAGTCTCGATGGTCGACAAGCAGGATCTAGACGAAGCGCAAGAAGGATTCAAACGGAGCACTAGCGTGGGATAGCGTCTTCGGGTTATTGCCGTTGGTTATAGGTATGCAAGCACGTTTATTGTTAAGAAATAAAAATTTATGCATATATAATTTGTATATAAATCCTTATGAGGTTGAAAGTTGTGTTGAGATTGAATAGTGGTTTTACTGGTTACTTCTTTAATCCTACATTACCAGCGGTCGCCTTATGCAATTTTCTAGTCATTATTTGATTATTTTAAAGCCATCAAGTACTTGAAAACAACAAGATCAACTCTTATTAATAGGGTGAGGTTGGTGTCAGCAATCTTGAAGTTTCTGCCTCCCTGCCAATAGGATTAGGGCCTAAATCTACCTCTGTCTATTTTTTCTTGGCTTCCCAAAAGATTGGGAAAGGTCAGCCTTTCTTGGGTCTGCATTACCTTTGATTTTCTCCTTCAACGAGGAATCCTGCACTTGTTTATGAATTTCTTAATGCATTACCCAATGGGTTAAGGAACCGACCGATGCTCTCCTTTGAACCTAATCACCCAGCTCAAGTATTAACCCTCTCATGCTCAAGCTGTGGTTATCCGAGTAGCCAAAATTAAAAAAATAAAATAAAAAATAAAAATCCTCATTGGCAGCAACGTTTTCAGTATTACAAAACTCCAACATCTTTGTTGATAGCATCAAACTCAACAAAGGAAAAACCATAGCCCTCAGTCTTATTTAGATGAAATTTAAGAACACCGATTGTGCCAGTGTGCAACATGAGTTAGGATGTTGGAGAATGGCGAACTGTTATGGGTTCTGTGTCCCAACCTACCACTCTTCTAATGGACGCATCCCCCAGGGAAGGCACAATACGATTGGAAGAAATCGTATTTTGTACAACAAAAGTTTAAACTGCCCAAATTTATGCCTTCACAAACTCGTGTTAGCTCTGGAATTTTGTTGCTCGCCAATGAATGTTAGTTCGCCCAATTTTTTGCCATGCAAATGGTGTGAGATCCCGAAATTGTCTTCTCTTCCATTCTGTTAAAACCTTGCATGATAGCCTTGGAAAACTGTTGGAGCCGCATTGTTGTGAACGCTAGATTCACCCTCCCTCCGCGATTTGCAAACCTGTTGCTTGTGCCTCTACCTCTGCGAGTTATCCCTGGTCTGCGAGTTATCCCTGAGCTAGAATCGTTCCAGGTGATTATCCTTGGTTCTGCGTGGCCGACCTGCATGAGCCTTGCCTCCTTCATCTGTCGACTGTTTTGTGGGTGGGAAACACTATATGGGCTATGATTCTGCTGGAGTTAAACGCTGGTCCTTACCCTGTCACCTTGGGGAATCTACCCCTAAACATGAACGCTCTATCCACAGAGTAAATAAATAAAAAAAAAAACAACTTGTTACCCACGCGAATCCTGTGGAGTGATAGCGATGACTTCGCCCTATGCCATAACCTATTTGGTAGCCTGTTATTCATATGCACTTGATGCTTGAACCACTCAACCACCCCTTCAGAGGTCTAATATTAACAACCATGTCAACTATATTTGTGTTGGACAGCGTGGTGTGTTTGATGCCAAGAGATGGAGACCTGTGTCTGTCAAGAAGGTGGGTCATTGTTTTCTGCTTATGGAATGTTCGGGATGTGTAAAGGTTAATGACCAATTTTAGAATCCACTGAAGGCGAAGTTTTAATTACTAACCTTGATCTTGGTAATGCTAAAGTACTATATTGTTTTGTTACTGCCAACCTTCCTGGCATTGTTAATATAAATTCTGGTTAGGGTAATGATCAGTGTGAATTAATGCTTATTGTTAAGGATTATGGTAAGGATAATGTAAGGTAATAGCAGGTAATGAAATGTAAATGCAAAGAAATGATTAAGGTAACACAATGGAATGTCATTTAATGTGACAGATTGTTAGTGCTCGGTACTGAACAAATTGTTACCTTAAGGGGATGCATAATGCTACAGTAATAAATTTTTCATGTTATTTATTATTCTTAATGAAATTATGAATCTTGAAATATAGAGCCTTGTTTAGGAATTTGGAAACCTTAGGTTAATTGTAAGGCCAAAATCCACGAACTACTACTGTCACTATGAAGCATGTAATTTCAAATAAGGACCTTGACTTTTCTTTGATTTGGGTTGGTAGTTTAAATTACTACAAATTTCAAAGATATATGTATAGGCTTGTGAATGGAATGAAATCCTCAATGTTGATCAATTTATTTAATAGATATATGCATAGTGTAAATTTATTTAATGGATATATGTATAGAGATATTTGGGTAATGTAAATTACTATAGTTTCAAGGATATATATAATAGGTTCATGAATGAAATGGAAACCTGGAATCCTCCATGTTGATCTATTTGTTTAATAGATAGCGCAACTTCATCATAATGGCATTAAGTCACAACCATATAGTTGTTTTTATTATTATAGTGCATTTCACTTAGTTTAATCAATTGCATATTGTCACTCGCGCGCCTTTAAGAGAGACGCCAGGACAAGCGAATTGTTTGGATATAATAGAATGTATGCTCCCGAAAAATTGTAGAGGGGTGAGACAGATGTAGATGATTTCCTCGCTCCATGATTTAGTCGATACTTATTGTGCATCATGGTATATAGCTACAGTTGAAGTAATGCCTATTTAATTCCACGCCTTGAGTAAAGTAGATGACTGCCTTGCTTCTTGAATTTAAATAAAGTTAATTTCCTTGTGCACACATTTCTGTCGTTCCATTTGGATTTAGTAACCATTTTCTCTTGCACCGAAGAAATTCATGTGATCTGAGTTGATTTATAGAACTTTATCGTGCAACATTGTCTTGTTGATTGTCGATTTAGCATTTTTAGTTTTGGTCCGGATTGTGTTGGGCAGGATGTAGACACCTCCGTGTTCCTCAGAACAGTCGCTAGCCCTAAGACCTTAAATGGTTAAAATCGATGGGAACCTATGCTTGAGCGTTGCTTATGTGTCTTGGAGGTCCTAACCATTGCAGGGTAGGATGGATGGGAAGTCAGTCTTTTTATAGTCGATTGATGGTCGTTTAATGCTTGCAGTTCAGGTTGTGCACCTTATGTCGTCTTGTTGTGTTCATCGTGGTTGCGTCTTATTAGTCATCGGGTGGCAACATAGAGTCTAATGTGTTGTTTCCCTCGAACCTGGGCGCACACGCTTTTAAAAAAAAAATAAAAAAAATTCCCACTTGTTATAAGAGCTTGTCGTCATGACGAGGGGGTTCATTACAGTGTCCATAATCCATCTAGAAGATATCTCCATTTGCTAGGATATTCAATGTTTCCATAAGTTATTTCCTTAGTCCTTTTGAGAAAGACAAGTTCAAGTGAGTCTTCCTCCACAGTATAATTGTGGGATATATTATATCTAATATGAAACCTTTCCTTAAAGTATTTCGGGGATTCATTTTCCCCTTGGGTCATCTAGAAGATTTCATCTCTTGTATCTCTTGCTTTGCAATAGCCCTTATACTTGTTGTTGAAGGTGTGATTCAATTGATCCTATATTATAATGTTGTTACCTTCCAAGGTGACAAACCATATTAGAGATGAGTCCTTCAAGGTAGAAAGAAATATATGATATTTTTCTTATCTAACATGTATTCATAGGTCCTACACACAACTGCAAAATCAAATAATAAGGTGTAAATATCCTCTCATATGAGGCCATGGAAGTGAGGAAGAGTAGAGGGATTTTTTTTTTTCATTTTGGTTTCTCCATTGGTCTCTCGAATGGGAAAATAAAACAATTATGTCTGATATTCGTCATCATCCATTGTATGGTGATATGATTATTGGAATCCCTTTAATATATTCTCATAATTACTTGCTTCCTCCTCTACGAAATCCTCAAAAGTTTCTTGTCATTGTGGAAAACATGTCTGAGAAACAATTTTTTGTTGTTATTTATGACTAAGGCCTTTTTATGTAGTGGGGTATTTAGGTAGAAATTTCCCTATTTTATTCCTATGTTGATTCATTGATTTAGAAATCAAAAAATGCAAATGGTAATTTTTTTTCCTTTTTTTTTACACGTGATAGTAAAATGTATGCTTCAACACAATATTTTTTCTCTTCAAAATGAAAGGCTAAAAATGGTGTGTAGTATTCAGTACCTCCCCGACAATGAAGCCAAAAAATGGCGGGCCTTGGAATATTAGCAATAATTCTACCCTTCCTCATCTTGCTACTTTAATTATCAACCTAGGGTTCATACAAAATTTCAAGGTACTATGCATTCTATATGTAGAACACACTTATATACATTATTATGAAACTAATTAAATTATTTTTGTACCTATATACTAATTGGGACTTGATATATCCCAGGGCTTACCCCAATTACTTCAATAAGGGGAAATAAATTAAGGAAGAATAGCAATCTATGACTAGAAATCAAACTAAGTATTGAATGCTAAGAATGTTGTAGATCAATTGAAAAATATCTAAGAAAACAAATTAATCAGAGGAAAGTATTGATTTAGGCTTAAAAACAATATTTTTGAGTGAAATATTGCATAAAGGATGCAAAAAGAAAAGAAAATGAACAATTGCATAAAACAAAGTACTTTGTTAATTGAAATTAAGCTATTGCAAAAATATTCAAGTTATAACTATTCTCCTAACCCCTTACAAAATAACCATATCCTAATACTATTATTTTGACACCTATAAGGAATCAATCCTTGAGTGAAAATTGTGATGAAACATGAAGTTGTGTTGTTCTACAGGAATTGTAACTGACTTATAGGAAAATCTAAATCAAAGTTTCTAGAAAATATACAATTTTTTTATTATTTCCTAAAATTGATGCAACATGATCTAGTCCTAATGACAAGAAAATCAATCCAAACAACTTCTACATGATTGTAACTATTCTACAAGAAACAAAGCTTAATTTCCATTAATCGACAAATTTGTATTTTTTTCATGCTAACTAATCCACAACAACAAAAGAATAATGTAAGAATCGAAAGACATAAAAGTAAAAAGTACAAAAGGGGGTCTTTGATCCCTCTTGAGTGGTACCTACCCAAGCAAAACAAGGATCCTTAAAATAAATTAATGAGAACAAAAATGGAGATTCTCCATTATTTCATCAAAACATAATACAACAATGAAATTAAAAAGAATGACAAATTAAAAACTGTTTTCTCTTAGAATAATCCCTCTCCCTCAGGGCTTTCCCCCAGGTTCTATTTATCCTATTGTATGGAACGATTCTATCCCTTTAATCATAGAGACATTTCAGATTTTTTCTCTCCAAGGCTGTTGAATTAGGATTTTTGTACTATGGTGACTGTATCTTGGTTCCTTGGAGTTTGAGTTCAACGAGATGATTTGGAGCATATTCTTTAATTTCTACTGGAAAGTTTTAGGTAGGTGAGGGGACAATATTCTTCATTCTTCTCAAGGTGTTGGAAAATAGGATTCCTCATATGTGGCTCAATCTACTTGGAGTTAGGCTTCCATACACACAATTTCCATGAAAATAAAGAAAATTTATAAGTATAAACTCATCTAACTAACAAATTTAAATTAGTCATTAATTAATTTGCAAGAAACCATCATTTATATGAATCATGGTCAAAGGATGAATTTTATAGATACAACGGTGATCAAAATGATTTTTATTTATTGGCCTTACGATAGAAAATATGGAGGCCCATCAAACAACACAGGTAAGGAATGTGAAATCAATATAAGAATGAGATATCCCCATAAAAAAATCAATTGTGAAATCTATGCAAAACCTAATGGAGAAAAAGGTCATTTGAGTTAAGGGTCATGCTTTCCCATTCCCTCACTTTATGTTCTTCCCCATTACTCCTAATATTTGACCCCCATTCCACTTACTGCTCACCTCATGAAGAATATTTGGAAATTTCTTATGCTATCTACATGTTATTATTTGAATTTTTTTTTCCATGAACCCATTCTACTAGCTTACCAACCCCCTTAGGATTTTTTAAATGTTCTAATATGGCATGTGTTATTTGTTATGACCCAATGGGGGCATATATGGGATTAAATGTGTATGATATGACCCTAAGGAGAGGCATATATGGGGATAATGTACATGTAATGTGTAAATATATATGTAATAGGGCCAGCCTAATAGTAAAGGGGACTCATGTGTAGTTTGTGAATAGGTATGTATAGATATAGTGTATTCATTATTGTAGACATGTGAATTGTTATGTATAAAGGTATTTGGTTATGCAGAGGAGTTTTTCCTATTCTTTAAGAAGTTATTGTGTAACTTATCTATTTTGAAGTTGTGATCCATAGCCACATTGTTGTACATGGTGTGTACTTTTGTTATGTTATGACACATCAAGCCTTTGGAACATTACATTTGGTATCAAAGAATAAATCCTAGGGTTTTCCTTCCTCATGAAAGTCATCTTGGAATTTTTTCTATAAGGATTTTTTTGGGCCACTTCAAAAATAAAAACTTGGAGGATATTTAAAATAAATATCAAGGTACCTATGGTACTTTCAACTTATGGATTGTTTAACTTTTGGAGATACACCATGTGGATGAAAAGTTTTTTTACAAGTCCTATAAATAGTATCAAATAGGTGTTCCATAAAGGATCCCCCATATATTCCCCCATTGGGTCATAACATTATTCCTTAATTTTTTATTTATTTTTCATTAAAACATTCATTTTCATATTTGACCAAATGTCAAATACATGATTCATATTTTTCATTTGGTCACCATGTAAATGAGGAATGTGGACAAATATTTCAACTATGCCACTTCATATGCCAATTTAAATGTTAGAATATATATTGTCTATTCTTATAATAGATTCCCACATTATTGAATTATATGACTGAAACATTATCCAAAGGGGTCATGGTGGTAGGAAGGGATCAATGAGTATCAATGAATGAATATTACAATGAATGAGGAATTGCGTCTATTAATGATGTATCTATAAGTCAAGTGTAAGTAATTTTAGAACTAATGAATAATTTGTAGAGATAAAATTCAAGGGGTCTCCTTGGAAATAGAGGGAATTAGAGTCCAAATCAAGTGCGTTGTCAAAGTGGGTGGAAATTAAAAAAAAACAACTAGTATATGAGGAGAGGCATTTGAAACAAAAATACAAAGAGCACATGGGCTCTAGAAGTGTGGAATTTTTTTATGGTGATTTAGGTGTCATAGAGGAATATTCATTGGGAGAGTGGTCATGTTGTCGATGATGAAAAAATATTCTATAGGATATAAAATAATTATGATCTCCCTTCATGGGATAATACTAGATAAAAAATATGAAGATTGTCTAGAGTGGAGTTACGAAGGAACAATATGGATTTTCAAATGAATTTAGAAGGGGAGTGACTTTTCTATTTTATTTATTTCTTAATATGAAAAAACTGTATTATATCTCAATTATTTCATTGTTGTTTAGAATAGGTTCAATATGTATTGTGATGTTCTGAAATGGTATTAACATAGCAAGCCAAATGACCAAATGATATGTATGTTATGATCAATATACACTTGGGCACCACATACTTGATTCATTTTCTTGTTGTCCATGTTTAGAATATAGAGGATTCCCCCATACAGGCTATGTCACACTCAAGGTTGAAAATGGGACTTTTATGACCATGCTTTATGTGTGCAAGGAAACAATGAAAATTGTAGACAATGTCAAGGATGTCAAGGACAATGGAAGAACACCACTCTGTTTAAAGTTCCTTAACCCATGTTGTGTGAAACTGATTATCAAGAATCAAGACAAAGGTAGAATTATCATAATAAAATTAATACTAGTTAT
Organism: Picea engelmannii; assembly: GCA_009831015.1. Lineage (NCBI taxonomy): Eukaryota > Viridiplantae > Streptophyta > Pinopsida > Pinales > Pinaceae > Picea > Picea engelmannii. Next base: position 191,171 of record ML786960.1, read on the forward strand.
CAGCTAATTGAGTGGGATCAAGCATGATATCCATGTTGTAGTTGTTGGAATATTTAGCAATGGAAACTAGATTTAATATACGATTTGAAATTGAGAAAATGATAGTTATAGATATATTCTTGGATGATTAGTGATATATAGTTGTAACATTTACACATACATTTGGTGTTGTTATATTTTTAGTTATACTAATTTTTTTATGGTGGAGGACAATATTAGAGTTGAGTTAGTGGATAGAATTGAGTGATTCCCCTGTAAACTGAAATTTTATTAGGAATCCTAATAAAGTTGGTTTAGGCTTTGGAACCTTGAGATATTAATGTTTCTATTGAAATGAAACACATTATGAGATGAGTAATGAAGATTTAAAATTATCATCCCTTGGATATCAATGGATGATGTGGATAACATCTATCACAATGGTAATGTTAGTTTGTGATTACTCAAAGAAAAAGGAATTTGAAGATTTGGAAGTCCAAGGGCCATTGAAGAACAATGTTGATAGAAGAGAAGCATTAGTGGCATTGAGGAGAAGATTGAGAATTACAAATTTAGATATTTTCAGAGACTAACGTATACATGAATCTAATATATAAAATTTAGGTATCACTAATGTATACATAAATCATACATCTCAAAGAGATTTTTTTACTTTATAAAATAAAAAGAACCAATCATCCAATGAAACTAGAGTTTAAGAAGAAGGAACAAGGAGAATACCTTAAAAGACTCCTACCAAGATATTTTATACATGATGGTTGAGTTGAAGGGACAAGAGAATGAGGAATCAATATAAACCTGCACAATAACAACTTTAAAACATTAACCCCATCTTACAATGGTAAACTCAAAAACTATCTGATGCAGGAGCATCGCTCACTCATCAAGCGAGCCAGCGCGTGAAGCAGGGAAAGACAGCTGGACAACGCCAACACATACACTTTTGAAATGCTTTGGAAGTTGTAGCGCCGCTCTTTCATGAAGCCATTCATAAAGAAGCGCATTTATATTGTATTGTAGATAGGAAGGCATTTATTAGTTTTAATGCTGTTAGATAGGAATTTATGGTAGATTTGATAGTTTCAGATTTCGAGAGGGCAAACAGAATATAGGCACCCTCCTTTGTATCATTGTATTATTATTATTCATACAGGAGCAAGAACAGAGCAGAGAACTGGTGAAGAACACCCATGTACAGATTGAATTAATAGAAGGAAGTCTTTGATTCACTTTCATGGTTTGTGTTGTTTCTCTGTGTTAATATTATGCTCATGTGTGGTTGCTTTCTGTCATGCATTTGCTTTGATATGCTGTGTATCTGATTTCATAGTTGATTTGAAATCCGTGAGAAGAGAGGAGAATGAGTTTCAATTGTTTCTCTGTCTGAGTCAGGAGATTCCTGCATAGAGTGCAGTGGAATTCATTCGCATAGAGTGCGTTGATGAGGCTAGATAGTTGAAATCTTGTTCTCATCTACCCACAGTTGAATTGGGTTATTCGAGCCGTGCAGGATAAGTACAGGTCGAGGTTGGAGTCTCAGTGGGAAGTCTGAGAAAAGGAAGGCAGGGATTTCTGTTGCCGGAAGTGCACAGAGTCCAGAAGGCCCAACGTTTAGAGAGTGATTGGACGTCGAGCACAAGGAGTATGCCAACCTTCAGTTGAAGGAGTGGGAGAAATCAAGCTCAGGAGGGATAGTTCTTTTTCCGTTACGGTGGGAAAAAACCCAGGAAAGATCTAAACAGGACGAGCCTGGAACCAGAGGAGATCTTCAAGGAAGGAATCAAGAGCCATCGCATATCGGCATTCGACGTTTGTCGAGGTGAGGCACAGACTCGTTGAATTCGCGAGTCATGATTTCCTGAGTTATTCGCAGCCATTGATCTCCACAGGACAAGTGGCGTGAGATCCCGGGAGATCGGGGTTCGGCGTTCGGGGTTTTCAACATCAAGAAAACTTGCATCATGGATTCACGATTCACGAAATCCTGATGGCGACATGGTAGAGTGGGACCACGAGGTTTTAGTGAAGTACAGGTGTCGCTGTACTGGAGTTCGAAGGTGGAAGGTCCAAGTCCACACGTGCGTCGGAGATCGGCACATCGGGCATCGGGGATTGTCAGTTCGAGTTGTTGACATCGTGGATAGTGATTTCCCGATAGGGAAATCCCCGACATACAAAGAGTTGACCTTTTGACCATCAGTTTTCGAGGAAGGGAAAGACCCGATATTGTGAGCGTTGAACTCGTGAACTCGTGAGTTCCGATTTCTTGATAAGCGAGGGGAAGATCGCAGAAGGAGTACTGTGGGTAGTGAAAACTCCCGAGAGGAGTTGGAAGAGTTCTTTGACTCTTCGGGTCAGAGCGAAAGAAGGTCCTAGTGAGAGCGGGTTGGACCGTGAGGGTTACGACTTCGCACCAAGTGGTATCAGAGCGGGAGTATCTTTGCTTTCTGTAGCAGAGACAGGAATACACCATGCCGCCTAGAAGAGAAAGACAATCACCTGATCGAGAAGACAAGGATGCTCGAAGGAGAGGCAGGCCGACAGGGAATCAAGAAATGGAGCGCCAGATGAGAGATCTCTGAGCAAGGCTTGAAGAGATGGAGACTGTGCAGAGATGCGGAGCTGGTGCAGTAGAGTTCAGTGATTCCGAGGTGGAAGAGGAAGTTGGACACGATGCAAAAGAGGTCTCAGCAGAAGATGCCTCGACAGAGAGGTTGATTAGAGACATCGCCAGGATGAGCTCAAAGACAAAAATGGACATTCCCGTCTATGAGGGGAGTCTAAATGAAGAAGAGTTGCTAGATTGGATCCAAGCACTCGACACCTACTTCGATTACGAAGAAATCGAAGAGGACAAGAAGATAAGACATGCTGTCACGAAGTTGAAAGGACATGCAGCCTTATGGTGGGATGAGTTGCAGGCTGATGGGCGCTACAAAGGAAAACAGAAAATTAAGAGCTGGGATAGGATGATCGCCAAGATGAAAGAAAAATTCATCCCTAGAGATTACTAGATCACACTGTTCAGGCAGATGCAGAACCTGAGGCAAAAGTTGATGATGGTGAAGGAGTACACCGAGGAATTCTACAGGCTCAACATCAGAGCAGGTCATCGGGAGAGTGATGATGAGAAGGTGGAAAGATATCTGAATGGTCTAAGATATGACATTCAGGATGAATTGAGTATGTTCACCATCCGAACAGTTGAGGATGCATACCAGATGGCTCTAAAAGCCGAATAGAAGCTGAACCGTAAGCAGGGACAGCGAGGGCAAGGTAGGAGTCAGCCCAGAGGCAAGGCAATTTCCCAAGATAGAACTCAGAATCCCAAGGAGGAATGGTAGAAACCTCAGGGTAAAGCTGAAAGAGGTGGAACCTCACAACAGAGGCATTAATATGCTGAGCCGATGAGGCAGCATACAGAGCAGGGTGGCGGTTATGTTGACGCCAACAAAATTTCTCGAACCAGAGGTAGAGGAAGAGGTAGAGGAGGAGTTATCACATGTTTCACATGTGGAAAGGATGAACATAAAGCTGTGGATTGTCCAGACAGGAAGATGGACAGAGGAGAAGCTCACATCACAGAGGCGCAGAGGCATGATGATGAGGATGAAGACACCGGAAGTGGGAAGTCACTTACGGTGCATAAAATTTTGTTAACACCTGAGAAAGAGGTGGAAGATACAGCCTAGAGAACCAGACTGTTCAGGACGACTTGCAAGACCAAGGGCTGGAAATGCAAGGTCATAGTGGACAGTGGAAGCACAGACAATCTCATTTCAACCGAGATGGTGGAAAAGTTGGAGCTGGAAACAACTAAGCACCTGAGTCCATATAAAGTCTCGTGGTTACAGAAAGGACACCGGGTAAGTGTCACTAAACAATGCTTAGTTAAATTTAAGATTGGGAATTACCATGATGAGATTTTGTGTGATGTCATTCCCATGGATGTCTGTCATGTATTATTGGGTAGACCATGGCAGTACGACAAAAATGTGGTTCATGACAGGAGGTTGAACACATATACCTTGGAGAAGGATGGGAACACACACACATTGCTTCCGATAAAAGATAAAGAATTGAAGTCGGAAGTAAACATCACAATACTTCTCATGAGCGGGAAGGAGATTCTCACAGAGATGGAGAAGGATGAAGATCCACAATTCTTTGTTGTCAGAAAGCCAAGAATTGTTCTGACAAGCACGAGAGTGGACGACTTTCCAGATGAGATTCAGGAACTGCTGGGAGAGTTCGTTGATATCATCATGGACGAACTACCACATTCGTTGCCACCGACGAGGAGTGTGAGTCACCATATTGACCTCATACCCGGAGCAAGCTTGCCGAACAAAGTAGCGTACAGGTTGACACCTCAGGAGAATGAGGAAGTCAAAAGGCAAGTACAAGATCTGTGGGACAAAGGACTGGTCAGAGAGAGTCTTAGTCCATGTGTCGTTCCGACAGTACTAAGTCCGAAGAAAGATGGAGGCTGGAGGATGTGTACAGACTCCAGGGCGATAAATAAAATCACCATCAGGTACAGATTTCCACTGCCGAGAATGGATGACTTGATGGATTGCCTAAGTGGGGCCAATTATTTTTCAAAGATTGATCTCAAGAGCGGATATCACCAGATTCGGATGAGAGAAGGAGATGAATGGAAGATGACATTCAAAACAAACGAGGGTTTGTACGAATGGTTGGTCATGCCATTTGGTCTAACAAACGCGTCGAGCACATTCATGAGACTGATGAATGAAGTCCTGAGGGAATTCATCGGAAAATTTGTGGTCGTGTATCTGGACGACATACTAATTTTCAGCAAGACCAAGGCTGAGCATTTAAAGCATTTGGCCATTGTAATGAGAAGACTGCAGCAGGAGAAGCTGTTGATCAATTTGAAGAAGTGCTCATTCATGCAGACAAAACTCATTTATTTGGGTTTTGTAATTTCGGCGAATGAATTGAAGATGGATCCTGAAAAGGTAGAAGTGATCAGGAATTGGCCATGGCCGAGAAATGTTTTCGAGGTGAGGAGCTTCCATGGACTGGCTAGTTTTTACAGAAAATTCATTCGAAATTTCAGTGGAATTAGCGCAGCAATGATGGACACAGTGAAGAAGCGGCATAAGACTTTTCACTGGACAGCCGAGGCTGAAAGAAGCTTCAATCTGTTGAAGCGAAAGATAACAGAGAAACCAATTATGGTGTTTCCTGACTTTCAGAAAACATTTCAAGTGAAATGTGATGCTAGTGGATATGCTGTTGGAGGGGTCCTGAGTCAAGATGACAGACCTGTTGCATATTATAGCGAGAAACTAGATGATGCAAAGCTGAAATACTCCACGTACGACAAAGAGTTTTATGCCATCATACAGTCATTGAAAAAGTGGAGGCATTACTTGATACCCAAGGAATTCATTTTGTACAGTGATAATCATGCATTGCAGTTTATGAGTCAACAGGATAAGTTGAACCAGAAGCATGCAAAATGGGTGGAGTACATGCAAAATTTTACGTTTGTGATCAAGCACATTTCGGGAACTGCTAACAAAGTGGTTGATGCTTTGAGCAGGAAATGTTTGTTGTTGCAAGAGTTCAGAGTCAAGACGCTGGGTTTTGAGAATCTGAAGGACATGTATGCTGGAGATGCAGATTTCTGGGAGGCTTATGAAGCAGCCGAGAATCCGGTTCTCATAGATCGGAGTCCTTGGATAGACTACCTGATCCAGGATGGATTGTTGTTCAAAGGCAATCAATTGTGCATTCCGAATTTCTCCATGAGGGAGAATTTGGTGAAGGAAAATCACAGTGGTGGATTAGCAGGTCATTTCGGGCATGAAAAAACATTCGCCAAGCTGAGCGAATCATATTATTGGCCAGGGATGCGCACTGATGTCAAAAGATTTGTTGACAGATGTAGGATATGTCAACATGCGAAGGGCCGGAAGCAGAACACCGGTTTTTATCAACCATTACCAATACCTGAGAGGCCATGGGAGGCGATCAGTATGGATTTTTTTTTGGGTTTGCCGAGGACGCAAAGAGGAGTTGATTCCATCTTTGTGGTGGTAGACAGGTTTTTGAAGATGGAACATTTTATTCCGTGTCAGAAGACCAGTGATGCGACGCACATCGCAAATATGTTTTTCAAAGAAATCTTCAGATTGCATGGATTGTCGAGAAGCATAGTCTCGGATCGGGATACAAAATTCATAGGTCATTTTTGGAGGACGCTATGGAAGAAGTTGGGAACTAATTTGACTTTTAGTTCATCTTATCATCCGCAGATAGATGGGCAGACCGAAGTGGTCAATAGAAGTCTGGGGGATCTATTGAGAAGCTTGGTGACAAAACACCACAACAGTTGGGACCAGATATTACCACAGGCAAAGTTTTCTTACAATGACTCTGTGAACAGGAGTACAGGAAAAAGCCCATTCTAGATTTTGTATGGGACACAGCCAAGGGGAGTTTCTGAGCTCAGGGAGTCAGGACAGGCTGAAACTAGCAGCGCTCGTGCTGAATAATTCGCTAAAGCGATGGAGGAACTTCACACGAAGGTGAAACAACAACTGATGGATGCAAATCAGGAGTATAAGCGCAGAGCTGATCAACGAAAGAGACAGCTTCAGTTCGAAGTTGGTGACATGGTTCTGGCGCACTTAAGAAAGGAGAGGTTCCCAAAGGGAACATATAACAAGCTCAAGATGAAGAAAATTGGGCCATGCAGAGTCTTGAAGAAATTCGGGGAGAATGCATATGAGCTTGAGTTGCCAGATGGCACCGGGATATCTTCGATTTTTAATGTGTCGGATTTGTACCCATACAGGGTTGGAGAAGTAGAGGTTGGAACTGAAGATCCAGTGATCCAGTGGCAGAAACAATTGCCAGTTGCATAAAAGCCACAGATGGAGTATATATTAGATAAGCGATTGGGCAAGAAGACCAGGTGAAAGTAGTATTTTGAGTACCTGGTGAAGTGGAAGAATCACCCAGTGGAAGATTCCAGCTGGGAGATAGATGCAGTGATTCAGAAGCATGGACACACCGTGCAGGAGCTCATGGACAGGAGCCCATGAAATCTTTCGAGCTGAGGAGTATGATGCAGGAGCATCGCTCACTCATCAAGTGAGCCAATGCGTGAAGCAGGGAAAGACAGCTGGACAACGCCAGCACATACACTTTTGAAATGCTTTGGAAGTTGTAGCGCCTCTCTTTCATGAAGCCATTCATAAAGAAGCGCATTTATATTGTATTGTAGATAGGAAGGAATTTATTAGTTTTAATGCTGTTAGATAAGAATTTATGGTATATTTGATAGTTTCAGATTTCGAGAGGGAAAACAGAATATAGGCACCCTCCTTTGTATCATTGTATTATTATTATTCATACAGGAGCAAGAGCAGAGCAGAGAACTGGTGAAGAACACCCATGTACAGATTGAATTAATAGAAGGAAGTCTTTGATTCACTTTCATGGTTTGTGTTTTTTCTCTGTGTTAATATTATGCTCATGTGTGGTTGCTTTCTGTCATGCATTTTCTTTGATATGCTGTGTATGTGATTTCATAGTTTATTTGAAATCCGTGAGAAGAGAGGAGAATGAGTTTCAATTGTTTCTCTGTCTGAGTCAGGAGATTCCTGCATAGAGTGCAGTGGAATTCATCCGCATAGAGTGCGTTGATGAGGCTAGACAGTTGAGCTCTTGTTCTCATCTACCCATAGTTGAATTGGGTTATTCGATCCGTGCAGGATAAGTACAGGTCGAGGTTGGAGTCTCAGTGGGAAGTCTGAGAAAAGGAAGGCAGGGATTTCTGTTGCCGGAAGTGCACAGAGTCTAGAAGGCCCAACGTTTAGAGAGTGATTGGACGTCGAGCACAAGGAGTACGCCAACCTTCAGTTGAAGGAGTGGGAGAAATCAATCTCAGGAGGGATAGTTCTTTTGCCGTTACGGTGGGAACAAACCCAGTAAAGATCTGAACACGATGAGCCTGGAACCAGAGGAGATATTCAAGGAAGGAATCAAGAGCCATCGCATATCGGCATTTGGCGTTTGTCGAGGTGAGGCGCAGACTCATTGAAGTCACGAGTCATGATTTCCTGAGTTATTCAGAGCCATTGATCTCCACAGGACAAGTGGCGTGAGATACCAGGAGATCGGGGTTCGGCGTTCGGGGTTTTCAACATCAAGAAAACTTGCATCGTGGATTCGCGATTCGCGAAATCCCGATGGCGACGTGGTAGAGTGGGACCATGAGGTTTTAGTGAAGTACAGGTGTCGCTGTACTGGATTTCGAAGGCGGAAGGTCCAAGTCCACACGTGCGTCGGAGATCGGCACATTGGGCATTGGGGATTGTCAGTTCGACTTGTTGACATCGCGGATAGCGATTTACCGATAGGGAAATCCCCGACATACAAAGCATTGACCTTTTGACCATCGGGTTTCGGGGAAGGGAAAGACCCGATATTGTGAGCGTTGAACTCGCGAACTAGTGAGTTACAATTTCCCAATAAGCGAGGGGAAGATCGCAGAAGGAGTATTGTGGGTAGTGAAAACTCCCGAGAGGAGTTGGAAGAGTTCTTTGACTCTTCGGGTCAGAGCGAAAGAAGGTCCTGGTGAGAGCGGGTTGGACCGTGAGGGTTGCGACTTCGCACCACTATCTTATTTGAGACTACATAAATATTCAATCTTCTAAAGGTTCAATGCAACAAATAAAAATAAACCACATTAATCAACAATGCATATGAAGGAAAAGGAAATATTACAATCATTTCACACATTGCATATATAAAAGGTGGATCAAAACTGATATCCTTTCAAGGTCCTTTTCTCAAAATCTCTCCTTAATCCGGCTACATTTCCCTTCTTCCTTTCAACTCGTAAATCAAACAGAATAACCACAAAGTTAGAAGAATATCACAAGAAGGTAACAATATAAATGTCAACGTAATGGTTAAGCTTGATTGGTGTTTATGGCACTGAACATCAATATGGAATTTGACATTGTGGGAATTTTTTTGGCATTATTTTAGTTACTAGATGTACACAACTTTTCAAGATTTCTTCATGTGTGTCGTATGATTTTTAATGTATTCTTGTGTGACTTGTGTTTGTTTCACTATAAACTAGAAACAACCACATTAAGTAAAAAGTGGTTGATATATTCCGATCGACGCCATTGTTAACAATAAATATAACAAGAAGGTAACAATATAAATGTCAACGTAATGGTTAAGCTTGATTGGTGTTTATGGCACTGAACATCAATATGGAATTTGACATTGTGGGAATTTTTTTGGCATTATTTTAGTTACTAGATGCACACAACTTTTCAAGATTTCTTCATGTGTGTCATATGATTTTTAATGTATTCTTGTGTGACTTGTGTATGTTTCACTATAAACTAGCAACAACCACATTAAGTAAAAAGTGGTTGATATATGCCGATCGACGCCATTAATTTTAAAAAGGTGGAAAATGGTGCTGATCGACGTATATCAACCACTTTTTACTTAATGTGGTTGTTACTAGTTGATGGCGAACATGCCTTCTCGACCACCATTAATATATTAATACATAATTAGTGTTTTAATTAATTATTAAATTAATATTATATTAATATATATAAATTAATGAGATCTATCAATGTTAATGTAATAGATATTGATAATGTATAAATATAATCTATAAATTAAAGTATGAAATTACATTAATGTATAATGTAGTTGATTGATACATTAATAGTGTAATGTATTAATTAATTAATTAATTTATACATTATTAATTAATACATTGCAAAAATATGAATAGAGTAATAAAATAAAATATTAATAATGTAATGATACATTGATGTATTGTATTAATGTAATGTATAAATTAAAATATTAATATACATTAATACATAAAGTAGCTTATTAATTGAATGATACAACAATAATGTAATGTATTAATTAATATATACATTAATGTATAATGTAAAGTATATTAATTAATTTATACATTAATTAAAATATTAATAATGTATTTATTAATATTTTTAATTACTAAGATACAAATATTTATAATTATATTAAAACATAAATATTGATATTAAAACATTAATATTACAGAATTAATACATTAAAAAAGTATCAATACATTATTAAAATATTAATACCTTAATAAATACATCATTAAAGTATTATTACATTAATAATAAATAATTAAATTATTAATTAGTTAATACATTAATAATGTAACTTATAATGTAAAGTATTTATCAATTTATATATTAATTAGTTTATACATTATATACATTATTAATAATGAATTTATTATTATTATTATTGTTAAGTAACATTAAGTATTAATTAATTTATACATTAATACATGAATTAGTTTATACATTAAATACATTATTAATAATGTATTTATTAATATTATTAATACACTAAAATATTAATATTAATATTTACAATAAAACATAAATATTGATATTAAAAAAATAATTTTAAAGAATTGATACATTAAAAAGGTATCAATATTTTAGTAATACATTATTAAAGTATTAATACCTTAATAAATACATTATTAATGTAAAAATACATTATTAAAGTAATAATACATTAATACATTAGTAATGCATTATTAAAGTAATAATACATTAATACAGTAATTTACAATGACCATGCTTCAGTATGGTTGACCATGAGCATGGATAAATTTGGTAGAACTTTGTTGACTTTGGGAAGGAAAGGTTCACTATGGTTGACATAGTTAATTATAGTTGACCATGACCATGGTTAACTTCCCTAGACCTTCATCATGGTTAACTTCTGTAGACCTTCACTATGGTTGATGTTTACTATGGATGAACTTCATTATGGTTGAACTTGGTTGACCATGACCATAGTTGAATCTGGTTGACCATGGTTGAAAATGGATAACCATGTTTGACAGTGGTTGTCCATAAACGATCATGGTTAGTCATGACCATAATTGACTAAGTTTATGGATGCCATTTAGATAGTGAAATTTGGAAGTGTTTGCCACATTATGATGACATGATATTCACGTAACATTGTGACAATGAAGCTATGTTGATGACATTGTGATGATGAGGCTATGTTCGTCAGATTTTGACGACAAGATATTTGCATCACAACATGATGACAGGATATTTGCATCACATTCCAATGATGAGGCTACGTTCATCACATTGCGATGACATTATATTTTTTGTCACATATTGACGATGATGGGGATATTGGGATGAGGGTTTTAGGTTCATCACATTGCAATGATAGGTCATTTAAGTAAATATTGGCAATGTGATGAACATAAATGTCATATGTTCATCGTAGAAATTTTTCAACTTTAGGAAGGAAAGGTTCATTATGGTTGACATGGTTCATTATGGTTGACCATGGCCATGGTTAACTTCCATAAACCTTCACTATGGTTAACTTTCGTAGACCTTCACTATGATTGACGTTCATTATGGATGACCTTCACTATTGTTGACCTTGGTTGACCATGACCATGGTTGACTATGGTTGACTATGGTTAACCATGTTTGACAGTTGTTATCCATAGGTGACCATGGCGGGCCATGACAATAGTTGACCAAGACTACAGATGACATTCAGATAGTGAAATTTGGAAGTGTTTGTCACATTATGACAACATGATATTCATGTAACATTGCAACGATGAAGCTATTTTGATGAAATTGGGATGGCGATTCTATGTTCATCATATTGTGACAATATGGTTATTTTTGTGACGTTGCAAGGGAGGGGATAAGTTCACCAGATTATGATGACAAGATATTTGCATCACAATATGATGAGAGGATATTTGCATCACATTGCAATGATGGAGCTATGTTCATCACATTGCGATGACAATATATTGTTTGTCACATATTGATGATGACAGAGATATTGCGACGAGGGGTTTATGTTCGTCACATTACAATGACATGTCATTTAAGTAAAAAGTGGAAATGTCATGAACATAAATGTCGTATGTTCATCATATGTCGAATGGACATGTGATGAAAACAAATGTCATATGTTCATCACATAGCGATGGCAGGATATTTATTTCGACAATGGGGCAATGTTCATCACAGAGTGATGACATGACATTGTTTTTCACATTATGACGATAAGATATTTGTGTCACAGATGTGAGGATATGTTCATCACATTAGGACAACAAGGTTATATTCATCACATTGCAACAATATGGTTATTTTCATCACATTGTGATGACGAGGTTATGTTCGTCACATTGCGACAATATGGTTATGGCCAGTCATGTTCGTCACATTGTGACAATATGGTTATATTCGTCAAATTGTGACAATATGGTTATGACAAGACATGCTCATCACATTGAGAAAAAAATTGTTATGGCGACTCATGTTATTCACATCATGACAATATCATTCTATTCATTACATTGTGACAATATGGATATGGCCAACCATGTTCAACCATTGTCAACCATGGTCAACCATAGTCAACAATGGTCATGTTCAATCGTCACATTGTCAATATAGTTATGGCCAACCATTGTCAACCATAGTCAACCATTGTCCACCATGGTCAATGGTCAGAGTCAATATCGTTGTGTTTGTCACATTGTGACAATATGGATATGGCCAACCATGTTCAACCATTATCAACCATGATCAACCATAGTCAACAATGGTCATGTTCAATCGTCACATTGTTAATATGGTTATGGCCAACCATTGTCAACCATAGTCAACCATTGTCCACCATGGTCAATGGTCATGGTCAATATCATTGTGTTCATCACATTGTGACAATATGGATATCGCCAACCATGTTCAACCATTGTCAACCATGGTCAGAACCATAGTCAACCATGGTCATGGTCAATCAAGGTCAACCATATTTATGTTTGTCACATTGTGAAAATATGGTTATGTTCATCACATCGTATGTTGAGCATATAAGGCCAGGTTCGTATGTTGTTTTTTCACATTATGACGATAGGATATCTGTATCAGAGGCGGTGAGGATATGTTCATCACATTAGGATGACGAGGTTATGTTCATCACATTGCAACAATATGGTTATTTTCATCACATTGTGATGACGAGGTTAGGTTCATCACATTGCGACAATATGGTTATGGCTAGTCAGGTTCATCACATTGCGACAATATGGTTATGGCTAGTCAGGTTCATCACATTGCGACAATATGGTTATGGCTAGTCAGGTTCATCACATTGCGACAATATGGTTATATTCTTCAAATTGTGACAATATGGTTATGACAAGACATGCTCGTCACATTGCGAAAAATATTTTTATGGTCACTCATGTTCTTCACATCGCGACAATATCATTGTGTTCATCACATTGTGACAATATGGTCATGGCCAACCATGTTCAACCATTGTCAACCATCGTCAACCATAGTCAACCATGGTCATGGTCAATCAAGGTCAACCATATTTATGTTCGTCACATTGTGATAATATGGTTATGTTCCTCACATCGTATGTTCAACGTAGAAGGCTAGGTTCGTAACATTGTAACAATATGGTTATTCTTGTCACATAGTATGTTCAGTGTATAATGCCAGGTTCATATATTGTTTTTTCACATTATGATGATAGGATATCTGTGTCATAGGTGGTGAGGATATGTTCATCACATTAGGACGATGAGGTTATGTTCATCACATTGCAACAATATGGATCTTTTCATCACATTGTGATGACGAGGTTATGTTCGTCACATTGTGACAATATGGTTATGGCCGGTCATGTTCGTCACATTGCGACAATATGGTTATATTCATCAAATTGTGACAATATGGTTATGACAAGACATGCTCGTCACATTGTGAAAAATATTTTTATGGCCACTCATGTTCTTCACATCACGACAATATCATTGTGTTCATCACATTGTGACAATATGGTTATGGCCAACCATGTTCAACCATTGTCAACCATGGTCAACCATGGTCATGGTCAATCAAGGTTAGCCATATTTATGTTCATCACATTATGACAATATGGTTATGTTCGTCACATCATATGTTCAACGTAGAAGGCTAGGTTCATAACATTGCAACAATATGGTTATGTTTGTCACATCGTATGTTCAACGTATAAGGCTAGGTTCATCACATTGTGACAATATGGTTATGTTCATCACATTGCGACAATATGGTTATGTTCGTCACATTTCAAGGGAAGGGGTAAGTTCGCCAGATTACAATGACAAGATATTTGCATCACAATATGATGACAGGATATTTGCATCACATTACAATGATGGGGCTACGTTCATCACATTGCGACGACAATATATTGTTGTCGCATATTGACAATGACAGTGATATTGTGACGAGGGGTTTATGTTCATCAAATTACATTGACATGTCATTTAAGTAAAAAGTGGTAATGCGATGAACACAAATGTCATATGTTCATCATATGTCGAATGGATATGTGATAAAAATAAATGTTGTATGTTTATCACATAGCGATGATAGGATATTTATTTCGACAATGGGGTGATGTTCATCACATTGCAACAATATGGTTATGGCCATTCATGTTCATCAGATTGTGACAATATGGTTATGTTTGTCACATTGTGATAATGTGGTTATGGCCATTCATGTTCGTCACATTGCGACAATATGGTTATGTTCATCACATTGTGATAATGTGGTTATGACAAGTCATGCTCATCGCATTGCAACAATATGGTTATGTTTGTCACAGTGCGACAATATGGTTATGGCAAGTCATGTTCATCACATTGAGAAAATATGGTTATGTCTGTTAAATTGTGAAACTCGACGCAACGTTTGTCAAATTGAAAGACTCAACACTATGTTCATCACATTGTAACAACAAATTGTTTAATGAGTTATAGTTATTATAAAATATTTGATAACAAATCATATGGATCTTTGTAGATGATGAGTTATATTGTTCTAAGGACATTGATAACAAATATACTTGATTTATACATTATAGATGATAATTTATATTTTTCCTAAGAACATTTAAAGGAAATCAACTTGTTTTACGAGTTGCAAATGACAATTTATACTAATTCTAAAGACATTGATAGAAAATCAACTTGAAATTTGATGACGATTTATTATTGTTATAAGGATTTATTATTCTTACAAGTCTCCTACTCATAGAAAAGTTTCATTCAATCCATATTCTGAAACCATTAAAGTAAAGAAGAGTGTTATGGTAATTTATAACTATATAAACTATATTTTTAATTATATATTATATAATTAAAAGAAGTCTAGAAATTTTTAATATATAAACAATTAAAATAGTGTTCATTACTATTAAATTTTTACATTAATACTATTGGTAGTGTTACACAATTATATAAATATTTGAATACACACACACACACACACACACACACACACACA
>ML786960.1:206731-244924 GCA_009831015.1 Picea engelmannii
ACTTAACTTAGTACACATGTTAAGTTCATTCATGTATGTGATTAAATTCATTTAGTGTACCGGCAAAAATTTAAAAAAAAATATACACTTAAAAATTTGCATATAAAAGAAAAAAATGTCTTTAAGCAATTTTGAAAATTTTAAGTGTATAATTTGCTATAATTTTTAAATAGTGTATAATTTTCTTAAATGAATTTGAAATCTCATTAAATTCATTTAGTGTACTTCGTCTTTTGAAATTGTACTTTGTATTTTTCTATTTTACTATTGAAATACATTAACGAATTAAATGAATTTTTGTTTAAAAATTTCAAAATTGCTTAAGTGTATAATTTGCTGTAATTTTTAAATAGTGTATAATTTGCTTAAATGGATTTGAAATCTGATTAAATTCATTTAGTGTAATTTGTCTTTTAAAATTGTATTTTGCTATTTTACTATCCCATCTTTTCTTTATTTTAATATATCTTTTTTTGAGGTATTTTTTAAATTCAATTTTAACTTATTTATATATATTTTAGAAAAATACTTTTATTAATATTAATATTAATAATTTTAATATTTTTATCAAATATAATATTGATAATTTTATTATAAAATCAAAATAAATTATATCCATTAAAATTCTTTTTATGAAAATGCATTCAAAGAAAAAGTGTGTTATTTCTATTCTTTACCAAAATTGATTGAAAGTACAAAGTTTACTCAAAATATACTATGAATAATTAACTAACATCATAATCCCTAACCCTAATTTCACAACTAACATAAGAATCCCTAACCCTAATTCTGTAATGAATGGATATTGAATCAAACACATCCTTGGAGAGTCTCTTTCTTCTCCCAAATAAAAAAAAAAAACAAAGTTACAGTCCAACAACTCAAACCCTAATACAACACTTTTATGTATAACAATCAATGTAATATTACAAATTAACAAGTGATAATAGTTTTTCCTAAAAATTAGAATACAATAAAATTTATCAAAATATTTTTTAATTAGTGAGGATTTTGTTCATAGTGCGAAGAACATGAATAGGGAGTATCTGATGAAATCATCATCTGTAGTGGAGAGAACATCATGGAATGAAGGGTGGATGATTAAGGGGAACAAGCACAAATGCTCAGGGCTCTTATCCAATCTCATGTAGTACTGCGATTCATTTGTTCCAATAACACAAATCTCATCAAGTATTTTTGATTGGATGGCTTAGGGCGGGAGCATTCACTGTCTCCTCTCAGGGCCCATTAAAATCTCCACAGAGAAGATCAAAGTCAGGAATTATAAAGATCATAAAAAGTACTAATTTAGAGGATCAATTATTTACTTAAAGGTAAAAGATGGAGCAAGAAATTGGGGTTCTCGTCGCTCATGTAATAAGTGTAGAGGTTTCGAATCCTGATCCTCTCTCGGGATTTTTCTCTCATTTCGGTTCTTTAGAAGTTCTTTAGAAGGCCCCACGCTCACCAAATTTGTCGATCTGAATTTTCTCAAACCAACTGTAAGGCACACGGGATCTACATCTCCAATTACAATGATTTTATTATTATTAAGATTGAACGTGACAACCCTAAATTGAAAGGAATTATGGCTGTCTTAATTGTAAGTAATGCCAATTGTTGCAACCCACGGGATCTATGATTTTATTATTATTAAGATTGAACATGGAAACCCTTAACTGAAAGGAATTACGGCTGCCTTAACTGTAAGGAATTCCAATCATTGCAACCCACAGGATCTGTGATTTTATTATTATTAAGATTGAACATGGCAACCCTTAACTCAAAGGAATTACGGCTGTGTTAACTATAAACAATGCCAAACATTGAACCATTCACATCCATAAATGTTTGGTCCCTTCTAATTACTGGAACATGGCAATGGGGTTGATTATACAAATTAATTATTAAACATGGAAATCAATGGGTAGGGCGGTAATTTTTTAATCATATTAAATAAATGTGAAAAAATAAACAAGGAAACAGACGCATTCATAAATGCAAGGAAGTTAAGAACATTAAATCCTATTCATTTATTTGAGTGAAGGACGAAGAATATGCCAACATCTTTCATTGTAAACCATAATATTGGAATTTGTGATTAAAAGACTCATTAAACCATCGATTCCAATAGGGGGGCGCCTATCGGCGTAAATATATGCATCAATATTGGAAAAGAAATCCAAAATGTCATTACTATTATTATGATTGATTTATATTATATCATTTTCTATATCTTAGATGAAAAATTGTTGGGGTTTATATGGATGTTTGGTAATAGAAATTGTGATTGATAATAAAAAATGAGACATGTCACAAGGACCGAGAGATGATATGTAAAGAGTATCTCTTAAAGACCATTGAATGAGTAAGAAATTGAGGTTATTATTATCTTGTGAGACATCTTATTATCTTATTCCCACATGCAGAGAGTCGATGGAGGTCAATCATAGAATGCTAAGGAGGATTCCAATGGAGTTTTTCTCGAAGAGATGAGGGTGTATTCGTGAATATCTAAGGAGGATTCTTTGGAGAATGGTGAAAATGATGAATGCAAGGTTTGAGGTGGAGAAATTTAATTGAAAAAACAACTTCAAGCTATGGAAGATCAAGGTGTGGTATTTTTTGGTGCAACAAGGACTGGACAAAGCATTGGATGACAAGAGAAATATGTTAGTGGGTATGTTGGATGATGAATAAGAAGATATTGATGCAAGTATTCTGAACACCATTCGATTGTGTTTGGTCGACAATGTCTTCTTCAATATCGTGGGAGAGGAAACAACAACATGCCTATGGAGTAGAATGGAGAGCCTCTACATGAAAAAATCCCTGACCAACCGAATCTACCTCAAGAGGAAACTGTATAGTCTATAGATGAAAGAAGGTACCAAAATTGTTTATCACTTAAATGTGTTTAGTACTCTCATATGAAAATTAGCAAGTATGGTTGTAAAAAATGATGAGAAATATAAGGAACTTACATTGTTGTGTTCATTTCTTGAGTCTTGAGATCATTTAGTCACTTCCATTAGCTTTAGTAGAATTGATACTCTTGAATATAACTATATTATGGGTGCTTTGTTGACTGACGAGGTGAGGAGGAAGTCTAGTATAGAAACCTCCACACTAGAAGAAATGGTGGTTAGAGGTTGATCCATAGAAAGAGGAGAGAAATCGAGAGGTACATCTATATCCGAGTCAAAAATCACGAAGAGTAAGCTGTAAGCTAAAGTGTTGGTACTACAATAAATTAGAGAATCTCAAGAAGAATTGTTGGAAGGGATACGAATCCAAGGAAGACTCTCGTAAGGAAGAAAATCCATTTGAGTCAAGTTTAGTTATGGTTGATGAATTTTTATCCATTTGTAATGTCTCACCTTATCATGAAGAATGGTTACTAGACTCTCGTTCTTCACATCACATGTTTCCACATAGAAGTTGGTTTTCCTCTTATCAAGTTGTTGATGGTGGTATTGTTCTAATGGGAAACAATGTTCCTTGTAAGATTGTTGGGGTTACGATCATTAATCTTAAAATGTTTGAAAATATTATTAGAACACTAACATAGGTTATACATGTACTTGAACATAAAAATAATTTAATTTCTTTGGAAGTTTTGGATTCTAGAGGTTACATGTTTCTAGTGATGTTAGTACTAGTTTCTTTATCTGATCTTGAGTTGGAGCAATTAGATGTTAAAACAACCTTTTTTCATAGAGATTTGGATGGGGAGATATATATGGAACAAACACAAGGTTTGGTTCAATATCACAAGAGAATATTTGTTTACAATCTCAAGAAGTCATTGTATGGATTGAAGCAATCTCCCAGACAATGCTACAAGAAGTTTGATTCCTTCATATTGAGCCAAAATTTTACTAGAAGTGAGTATGATCGTTTTTTTTACTTCAAAAGTTTCAGTGGAATATTTATTATCTTGGTGTTATATGTTGATGATATTCTTGTGGCAAGAAAAAACATGGTTTAAATCAACATGTTAAAGGCTTCGTTGGCTAAGAATTTTGATATGAAGGATCCAAGAGCAACATAATGAATTTTGGGCATGGAAATCCATAGAGACGGGAAACATGGAAATATTTGGTTATCACAATAGAAGTATGTGGAGAAAATACTCATGAAGTTTGGTATGAATGTTGTGAAACCTATGAATGTCCCTTTGGCTTCCCATTTTAAGATTTCTTCAGAATTATTTCCTAGTAGTAAATAAGAAAAGAATTATATGTATCATGTACCTTATGCCAATGAAATAGGATGTTTACTGTATGCTATGGTATGTACTAGATGGAATATTTCACATGCAATTGGTGTTTTCATTAGATACATAGCAAATCTAGGTAGAAAACAATGGGCAATCATGAAATGGGTGCTTCAATATCTAAGAGGAACGATTTTTGTATCACTTTTGATGGTTTTAATGATAAAGTATATGGTTATGTTGATTCAATTTTTGTAGGTGAATTGCGTTGGAGATACTTCACACACACCTAGGAATTCTTTTTCCTAAGTTTTTTTCTATGTTTACTAGTCAATATTTAATATCCTATAGTCTAGGGAGAATATTCCTCTAGGAGAATATTCTCTTCAGTTCACACTTCAGTTTGATTAGTTGAGTGGAGTCTATATGCCACATTGGGATCATCACCATGCAACATTGGGATCATCACCAACTAATGCGCATTGTCCTTGGGATTATCACTAGACTAGAAAATTACTCATGATTCCTTTATCTCCTACTCACTTCACTTTGTTTCAATCAGTTAACTGAAGACTGAGAGACTAGTTAACTTAGACTAGGTGGCAGTTAACTCCTATAACTACCTGAGAGAATAGACTAGGTGGAATTTAACTTCCGTAACTGACTGAGAGACTAGACTAGGTGGAAATTAACTTTTGTAATTGATGGTGTGTGTCCATATCACTCTAGAACACCACTATGGTGCATTGTATTCTCCTCCAATGCACATTAGCTGAGTTATACATAGTATATCATGTGTAAATTATCACTCATTCATTTGGTTAAGGATAATTCTTCCATTCTTTCTCTCTTGTTTCTCTTTTTTCTCATATTTTCTCTGCAAACTGTGTATTTCATTTGATAGCTAGATCTTATCTATGAAGATTCATCCATATTTACATGGTATCATTTCGGACAAATTTCTAAGAAAAAGACACACCAGATTCTTTTTGCAGGTACCAAACATTGAAGACAATGAAAAATAGAACTTCCAAAAGAATTCATTCTTACATTGTACAATTTATTTTCATGTAAGGAGAAGATGATAATGCATCTTCTAAGTAGAGGATTATATAGGTTAATTATGAACACAGAGACCGAACCAAAATCATCAATATAAAAATCCAAGTATCTAAATCGAATGGATGAAGCATTTGGAACTATTTGCAGTCTCATTTCTCATGAACTCCTCTTTCACATATCCTCTTGTAAAAGCCCCAATAAATCCAGGACCACCATGGAAGAGATTTTTGGAAAATAGGATGAGGTGAGGGGACACATGCTAGAGGTGGAATTTCTCACATTGGATCTGAAAACCTTCAACAATCTCCAAGATTTCTTTACCAAATATAAGGATTTGTTCTCGCAACTCAAGGGTTGCGGGGTTGATAAATATAAGGAGGAGAAATAAATGTTTCTTACCATTCTCTCCAAACTTTTTCTAGAATACTCAGTGTTTTTATCCACATTTCATTTAGTTAGGCTTTCCTATGGGGCCACCAGGATGATTCCCTCCCTTGAGGCCTTTATCGAGTCCCTAACACAAGAACACAACAAGCTTATCAATATGGGAAAAATGAAAGGCCCAAAGGAGGATGCACTTACTGTGCAAGATGGTAGCGGTAATTAAATTCATAAATACAAAGACAAAGAAAAAAGGAAAGCACATGCAAATCCAAAGAAGGAAGGGTACTCAAAACCGTTCAACAATGCCTCCAGATCCAAAGGTGGAAAGGGAAGAAAAGGGGAGAAATTCACTTACTAAAATAAAGGATTCCATCTAGAATCCACATGTATGTAGAAACAGATATATCAAATGACCCAAATACTTCAACAATAAAACCTTGGAGATCACATCCATGAGGGTGTCAAGAACAAGAATCCAGAAGATCATAATCCCAAGAAAGGCAATTCTATCCATGCTTTGATTGCCATCAACTCCTCTCATGATGCTTGGATTGTAGATTCAAGAGAATTACACCACATGGAAGCCACAAAATAAGTATAATATTCAGCGGATGCATGCAAATGTCCTCCTATTATGATGGGGGATAGCTCTCCAGTCGAGGCCACTAGAAAAGGAAGAATTGAACTCACAAACGAAATCTTCGAGAATGTGCTACAGGTTCCCAAACTTTTCGTCAATATTCTCTCTGTGTATCAAATGAAAAACCACGGCACCAGAAAGAGGGTCAAATTAACACCTAATGTAGTGGATATCTATGACATGCAAACCAATTACATGGTTGCTACTGGTGAGGTAAATCATCAATCCAAACTCTACACATTTTCTGAATTTATTGAACCAGATTCTACATTATTGCTTACCCATGCTAATGAAAACAATAGGATATGGCACAAAAGGTTCGGGAATTTAAATTTTAGATATATGAAACAACTTCAAAAGAAGGGAATGGTTGATGGTCTACCTAACATCCAATTCTCCAAAGGAATTTGTTAGGGATATGTTCTTGGAAAACACCCTCGAGAGAAATTTGACAAAGGAAAGACTCAGAAGGCTTTCTTTCCTTTATATCTGATCCATCGTGACCTCATGGGAGCTTTCCTACATCCATTAATTAGTAAATAAAGGTAAATGCTCATTTTTGTTGATTATTTCTCACACTTCACATGGATTTTATTTCTCAGGAAAAAATCAGAGGCCTTTCAACACCTAAAAGATTTCAAAGCCCTTGTTGAGACACATTCAGGAAAGAAGATCAAAGTCCTCTGAACAGATAATGGGGCAGAGTATGTCAACCAAGAGATAAATAATCTTTTTCATGAGGTCGAGATTCAGTTGTAGCACAAGGTTCCTTATACTCCACAACAAAATGGAGTTGTTGAGTGGAAAAATAGATCTCTCAAAGAGATGGCATCTTCCATGCTACATGCAAAGTCACTTCCATAGAGATTATGGGATAAAGCACTTAATTGTGGAACCTACATCCAAAAACAATCTCCCCATAGATATATCAAGGATAAGACCCCCTACAAGGCTTGGAGTGGCCTCAAGTTGTAAGTGACCCACTTCCATATATTTGGTTCTTGTGCATGGGCCAGGATTCCCTCTAAGAAGAGGAAGGAACTTGATCCACAGAGCACAGAGTGTATCTTTGTTGGATACCCCGACTGTGTGAAGGGATATCGACTCATTGATATTTCCTCGGATCAAATCATTATTGGGTGTAGTGTCCAATTTGAGGAAAGTGTCTCACATGTACCTCAGTAGTCGCATGTAGACACTTTTTTTCTTCCACCTGTTAGATGTAACATACCCAACATCCAACTAGGCTATACCACATAAACATTTTTGAACTGTATACAAATTAAAACATATACAAACATAAAATCTTGTGAAAATTTATATATATAACTTAAAACAGACAAATTCATTCTTCAAATGCATAGATTCATATAGAACAATAATAAAAATACACATGCAACACACACAAGAAAAACGCATTAAAATAAACTCATAAATAATAACGCAACATGTAATTTAACACACAATTGATTATCATATTGGCAAGAATATCACCAACTGTGTGCAGAACTTCCATGAACCTCCCAACCTTAGACCACATTTCTCATCACTCTCAGTAGTGGGTCACCCCTGATTTGGTACTAAACTCCACCTAGGTAAAGGGATTCCTAACCAGGATGATGTATCTCAGACAACAGGAAATACTCCGTCACAAGTGACAACTCAAACTAAAAACCTACAATCCCTCATTTCCCACATGCCTATACCATTGCAGGAAGTGTGCCCCTTCTCTGCTAAATAGTCCTTTGACTTCCCCACTTCCTTTTTTGGCTTCAAAAACATGCCATACAGGAATTCTCAGATCCCTGTAGATGTAGTTTTACACCTTCCGAAAATCAATTCCCATCAATTCTCTCACCTAGAGAGAAATTGCTCATGGGCCTGACAACCCCACTCTTCAATATCCCATGGGCATGACAACCCGCTTCTTCAGTCCAACTCCCAAGATAACCAGGTACATATACAGGTATGGGCATGGATACAAGTATAGGTATAGGTACGAAGGATAAGTGAATGAGTGAGAGAATGATGATGGCATGAATGGGAAAAATGAACTAAGTCTAAACTGTATGTATGCATGTTACCAACTTGATACTTGTCATGTTGAGAGCTACTTTGGCCCACTTGTGTCCATCCTTAGAACTTAGGATAAAATAATTATCCATACTTTATACTTTAAGGAATATTAATATAATATTCCTTTTTGGCTTAAGCTCCCTATATTATCCCTTTTCCTTAACTTTTATCCCCCCCCTTTCCCTAACTAGTGGAGTTTAGTCCCCCATACTCTTTTATCGTGGTCGGTCTACACACAACAATGTATTATATTAATGATAAGACATATACAAAAATAGACTCACTGGCCTTTAGCATCTAGGATCTCTAGCCTAATTCAACAGATAAGCCTCCCAACTTATAATAACAGGATCACCAACCTATAAAACACAACATATACACAAAGGCTCCCTGGCATCAAAATTGCACGCACTTAAGTTTGTTTCACGCAATATCCTGGAATGTGCACACTTCATCATTTTAGTGCGCAGTACATGTGCACACTATACCATGGAAGGTGCATAAAAAAATGATATCAAACAAATCACCATCTTAAGTACATTTTTATTTACATTTATAGTTGGGGTCTGGCCTAGGGGTATTACAATCGCTCCCCTTATTTATGCACTATATTCAGTGCATTATGTACACATATACAACCAAAATTTCAAAAATCCTAAAACATATGTGGGTATTATTCCCACATTGCATCCTCATGCTCCCAAGTAGCATCCTCATGACGGTAACAGGTTCGTTGGACCTTTACAAGCCCTATGGATCAATTCGAGAGTTGTTTTATTTTCTGGTTCAGAATGCGTATCGGATGCAGTTGGATAGAGCCTTCTTGCTCCACCTGAATCACATTCCAATAAATTACATGATTAGCATCAGGTATATATTTCTTGAGCAATGATACATGGAATACATTATGAACATACATAGATACATGCAATGCAATTATATAGGCTACTGGACCAATCCTTTCTAGGATTTCAAATGGTCCACAATATCTAGATTCTAACTTGGAACAGTTTCCTAACTTTAGTGAACTTTTGTTGGCCTTCACTTTCAAGAATGCATGTTCCCTGTTGTTGGGAAAAGCACCCTACGGACTAGAAAATAGAGTTCAGACTTTGCATTCAGATTTGACTGAATAGAAATTACTTTCTACCTACATCCCTATATTTAAATCCCCTTTTCTCAGTAAATGCATGGAAAGACCCACCTACCTTGTTACTGGTGTTTGATGTCGATCCTCCATTGTGCTTGATTACTTGTTCGCAATGCTCCTTCCAAAGATGACGTGCACTCAAGACAAACAAAAACTATGCATGCATGCTACTTCTATACTAACAGGTTAGAAATCAAACATAAAATAATCAAACCATAGAAATTTCATGAATTGGGACGGGAAAATCATTCTCTTTATTACTTAAAATGAGTCAACTTACAAAAGTTGAGACCGCCCACCGATCCTTGAACCTGATCCTGGGCTCCTCTTCTTTTGTCCTTCAACTGCTTTGCTTAAAATCTCCTTTGGAATTAGGAATTGCTAAAGGGTTGGGACAATGGAATACGTAAATGGCCAGAGTTTATTTGCTATATTTTTTCCCCCTCCAAATGGTACCCCTACCCCTTATTTTATAGGCTAGGAGCTAGGTTTTTGGACGAACCCTCGGCCATTCATGGCCGAGAGTTTTAGTTAACTCACCCATAGCTTTTTGTTCCATTAGAAAATTTCCTTTTTCATGCTTTTTTAGGTACACGCAGGCTATTGTGAGATAGTCAGCATGTACATGCATGCAGTAATGGGTTAGGGCAAGTGGGCCTTTACACAAGAGGATTTTTAAAGAGTTGTTCAACAGAGTTTTGGAAAAGAAGGGATATGAGTTGGTCTGATGCCAGGTAAGCATGTGTGGTGCAATTTAGGGTTATAACAGATGCCCCCTAATGTGTGAGGTCAGAAGAGCATCTGATGGATGAAATACATTACCAATCTTTACTGATGTGCCGAATGATTGAGCCCAAGGATCAGGAACCAGGAGGTGTCATCTGTAAAATAACAAATGTCTCACCGAGGCAGGCATACCCATGCTCGGGATAAAATAGAACCATGGATACCAATCAAATACACTGTAGATCCATGTCAAATAACTATAAAGAGTATCCGTGAACAATACACAGTGGAGCTACATCTCGAAATCAGAAAGATATACATATAGAGTATCCATCTTCCAGAAATTGATTCGGCCTGATGGCTAGAGATGAGATCTTCAGAGCTTGAGAAACAACTTCAAAATATTCAAAACTCGGGTAGGAGTGTAATATGAGTGTACGACTGCACTACCCAAAGGTCTTCGACAACTCATCGATCATTGACATGATAATCTTGATGATCAGACTGAAGGCTTCAATGATTTCGAACAAGGACTTGATTGGATGTTCAGGATGGTCGGGTATGCAGACAAGAGACATTTTGCAGAGGGGCCGCCTCAGGCTTAGTGACAAACTTCCCTTTGACAATAGAATGACACGTGATGAGACTCAGGAAACATATATGTTAATCATAAGTCTACGAAACAGGAAGCAATGCAAACTCTCCATATGTTTGGAAGAATAACCAAACGGTGGAGGACACAACTCTATATAGCGAGAAAATATTCTTAAGGTCATACTACATCCCATATTCTGATGATCAAACAGACAGATCTGCTTTATCCAAGGGCGACTCATTATGCTGCCAATAAAGAAAATACTTTTCCCATCCTCTTTTTGGGGTATATTTGATTTTTTTTTGTTCTTTTCGATAATTTTTGAAAAAGAATAAAGGAATATTACGTTACAATGGAGGAACAAG
Source organism: Picea engelmannii (assembly GCA_009831015.1). NCBI lineage: Eukaryota > Viridiplantae > Streptophyta > Pinopsida > Pinales > Pinaceae > Picea > Picea engelmannii. The sequence goes on from ML786960.1 coordinate 217,949, forward strand.
TATTGCAAACATACAAGCTCAAGGCACAAGGACAAGACTGATGTTCTGGTAAAATGATACTCGGGAAAAATCTCCAGCAGCCAAAGGTGTTAAGACACAGAAGCAAACTGTCACAAGGTTGGTGGATAAGGTATGCAAATGCGGTTGATAAAACACACAATGGTAATGTCCTTCGATGTAAGTTTAACGAGCCCAAATAAGGTAAGCTCGATGGTTTTTCATATTTAGAGAGCCTGAAAAAACATAAAAGGAGACTCCATAGGGGTACCTTTTTTTAAGATAGTCTAGTTGGTTTGAAAAAGGGATAAACTAGCACCGATTAGACGTCAATTCAAAACCATTTTAACAAGTGTGACAAGGACAAGATCACTCGGATATTTTTTCACTTTTAAGGAGTTTGAAAAAAGCTTAACTATGGACTCCATTAGGAATATTCTTCTAGACCAATTTAATGAGTGTGAAAGAATAAGGTCACTCGGTGATCTTTTCAATTTTAGGGAGTCTAAAAAGAGCTTAACTATGGACTCCGTGGGGGTTTCTTTTTCATAAGTTTAGTCCCTCAAGCCCGAAAAAGGGATAGAATTATACTTGAGAGTACTCTTCTAAAGAATGGAAATTCGATAGAGTATAACTTTGTTTGTACAGTTGACCGTCTGGACCGAAAAAGGGGTAAACTACCGCTAGACAGACATGACTTCAAATTTCAGTTTAATGAGCATGAAAGGCCACAAGATCACTTGACGATATTTTCATTTTTAGAGGGCCTGAAATTTACAGAAAGTTACCCATAGTGACTTGTCTATGAGTAATACTTCTTGAGGTAGAGCCCATTTCTAGGCTCCGCCAAAGCATTCCCTTCAAAATCAACCAAACGATAAGCGCCCTTTTTTAATACCTCTTTTATGATGAAGGTTTCGAACCACATGGGTTTAAACTTTCCTGCCCCCAGGGGGTCCATATCTTGGTCATAGACTAGGACAAGATTGCCCTTAGAGAAAATTCGAGGAAAAACGGACATATCATACTGACACTTGACCTTATGTTTGTGAGCCTCGTTGGCTAGGGCCGCATCGCGACGCTGCTCACTGAGTTGCTCAAGGTGTACTAACCATTCTTCAAGCGGAGAAGTGTCTGGCAATAATTGTACTGCCAATTTTAGAGATGGGATCTAACATTCGATGGGCAAGACTGCCTCTAGCCTGTAAATGAGTTGAAAAGGCATCTTACGATATGCGAATGTACCCCATGGACAAATGAATTTCATTTTATGTTGGTCTTCAGGTTTGATTTGGATTTGATTATATCTCAAAAAATCATCCATGAAAGATAAGGCTTCACAACCGGCACATTCATCAATGATCTGGTCAATGAATGGTGTTGGTAAATTATCTTTGGGACATGCCTTGTTTAAATCACATAAATTGTTACATACACGAATTGTGCCTTGTTTTTGATTGACCGCCACAGGATTTGACACCCATTGAGTCAAATGGATAGGATAAATAAAACCTACCTTTAGCAATTTCTCAACCTCAATCTTGATGGTTGCTTCTTTCTTGGGATTAACTGAACGAAGTTTTTGTCAAACAAGCTTGGCATCAGGATACATTGTGATTTCATGTTCAATTATTTTCGGATGGATACCTGGCATTTCCTCATAAGACCAGGCAAAAAAGTTGCAAAATTCTTTGAAAATATCCATGTAAATTTGAATCTCATCGGGGGAGAAATCCGCTCCGACGAAGACATTCTCCATGACACTAGGGTTTCGGGAGATGTTGATGGGTATAGTTTCAGTGATAGTCTCCATATTTCCCTTAGCAAAAATTTCCTATGTAGCTAAGAGATTAATAGGACACAACTGATCTCCCATTATGGTAACGGTGAATTCTCCTGCTTCGATTCGGCTTAACTCTGGGAGAAAATATGATATGTGATGAAGATCTTCCTAAGGTTTGTCTGGAATAGTCATTTCTTCGATTACTGCTTCATCAGAAGGCAAGACTAAGTCTAACAAATCGACATTAGCGAGAGAACAGTGAGCCCAAATAGGCACTAGAAGTGGATCTAACTCTTGTGCAGGAGTCAGATTAGGGTTAGCTGAAGCTTGCTGGACTAAAGAGTATGCTATCTCAGTGGAAGACAAGGGCATGGACATGCCTAGGTGCCCTGTCTCATCCATCGTGGCTAATGGGGAAGGAAGAATCCAAGGATCCTCAAAGTAAGTCATGCGGAATGACGAAACTTGAAAAATCTCAACCTTATGGTGATTAGATATAAATTTGATATCATTGTGAGGAGGTGGGTAATCGAAGGTACCCATCAAGGATGGGCACAAACCAACTCCTACGTTAATGAAACCTAGTTGAGGATTATGAATCATCGGGACCGTGGATGCCCCCAAAGCTGGGTCAGGTTTGGAGAAAGACAATTGATCGATGGTCACTATCCAACCCTCGTGTGGAAACAACAAGACTCAGAAAACTGTAGCAACCACAACTTGCATAGCATAAGTCCAAATATGTCCTAACAAGAGGTTATAGTCGAGGGGAGCATCAACTACCTCTACTTAGACACACACAGTTTTCCCTCCTAACTGCACAGGGAAAGAAGGAACGATGCCATGTGGTCGGAATGAACGACCGTCGAAAGAAGTGAGGAGAGTAGGTGATGGAGACAAAACGGCTGCCCAATGGCCTTCTAGCATGCTAATGACATAACGCATGTCGAGGCACCCTCATCGACCACCGTGCGGAAGATATTCTGAGTAAAAGTTTTCGTGGGATGAGCCACTACTATCTGAAACGCTACATGGTAAGGAAGACGAGGTTTTAAGTCGGTTGTATCTAACATGATGATGCCTGGATTACAAGTCTCAGTAGAGCTCAAAGTGGTTAACAAGGCTTTCCTCTGAGCAGGGAAGATTTAGAGGACCTCCAAAGCAGACATCGCACAAGGGTTTTGTGATAAATCTTCCACCACAGAGTAATTTTGGGTAGCCCTTGCATTTGGGTTGTGAGAATATTTTTTAAATGCACCCTTTGGAATGCATGTCATTGTTTCTCCCAACATCTTCTCAATCTGTAGAGGAAGAGATGGGAGATCAACTTCCTAACCCTTCTTAGAAGCGCTTGATTTACTATAATTGTGCGCTCTAGTTGTTATGAAAGCATCTCCCCTAACCATATATATGTTCACGGATGAGGGATTGTTTGGAGGCGAGCAGGTTTCTTGGCTTCCCCCTTTTGTTCTTGTAGAGGCTTGAGTTAGATTTTGCCCATGTTGAAAGGGATTAGTCAACACTGCTTGCTGTTGTTGTGTGACAAACTTTTGGACCTTTGCAAGTCGAAGACAAATATGGGTTGGGTGGTCTTCCATGCACAAGTTGCATGGATACCTCGCCTTCCATTTTTCTGTGTTGTCCCCACCAGCATTATCATTGGGTTTTTTATCCCCCTTACCCTTCTTTCATTGTTTTTTCTTCCCTTCAGGCTACTGGGTGGCCTTTGGTTTAGTCGACTGCACGGTGTGTACTTCCAACGTTTGGGTAGGGGGAGCAGCCAAAGCAGTAGTTTGGATGGTCGCTGTGTGTTGTATGGATAACTATTGCAACTGCTTTGTCAATTTCTCAGTGGGCTTGGTTTGTGCTGAACCAACAATACCATCGGCATGTGGTCCAACTCTCTGTCTAGTTTTATCCAATATCGAACATGGCGCATCTGGCAAGATGTTGTATAATAAACCAGACTGAGAATAGATGAGCTCAAACTATTGAGCTCTCATGATGGCATCCTCTTCAGAGAAAACTCTGGATGTCGCGACGTCTTTGGATACCTGTGGGACCAAATACTTAAGGAACCACTCAAGCAGGAATGTTGGTGGGACTGGTACCTTGATTAAACTCTTTCGGCGTCTCCACTCTCGGATATGATCAGAGATATGGTTCGCTGTTGTCTGTTCGAAATTGGCGAGCAGCTCTGTGCCAGCATCGTATCTCATTGGTAACTGGAAATGGTTAAGGAAGGCCATCGCCAGTTGGCCAAAAGAAGAGTATCTTGAGCAGTCGAGCTCGATGTACCATTTCACAGCACTCCCAATGAGAGTACGCTGAAACAATCGCAACTATACAGAGTCATCTTTCAATGAGTTAGATGAGCACCAAAGATGAAAGGTAGTCACATGATCACCTAGATTTTCATTAGGCTTGGCCTCGAACTTTGGAATGTTCGAAGGAAACTTCGGCGGCATAGGAGGCCAATGTGGATTGTGACAAATAGGATCATTCAACAACCTTGTCAAATCGATGCGAATCACTGAGTGAAGGGGACGCAGGAGGGATATGACCTACTACGTAAGGAAAAGCGTTAAAAGGGATAGGATTTCCCCCAAAGTGACCTTGCAGAGGAGCTCTAGAGCTCCTTGCCCCTAGACCCAAAGTCTATAAAGTGGAGTAGGTTAGTACAGGACTTGTACGCGAACTAGGCATACAGTATGAGAACGAAGGGTCTATCACACTAGGTGTGAAGGGGGTTGTGGCCATCTCCATAGACGGGTTCGGTCCACTGTGTGACGTAGTTGCGGTTGAGACCATGGTGGCTCAGACCGACGACGGTAGGTTAGGAGATGACTCTCCTATGGTGACAACCATGATGGGAATTGAATAATTCCTAGAAGAAGTAACAACATTTGTTTCCATTGTTGGGTGAGGCACTGTCTGGCGTTTGTGAAATTGGATTGGTACAATAAATGGTGCCAAGATATCAGTGGTTGGGGTTTCAACCGAGCCAGGAGTGGTTGCTTCAAGGTTCAAAACGGTCTATTCCTCCCAGGGTTGTTCAGGCACAATGGTTTTTAACCCGGTCACTTCAAAAGACCCTTGTTGGTCTAGCTTCCGCCTTAATGGTGGCGGGGGTGGCTCCAGTGTAACTGACGACAGGACAAGAAGCCTTTGTGGCCGGCAGAGCTCAGGATTATCCACCTTGTGAGAAGATCCAAGACACTCTAAGGTAGTCTAAATGTTCAAAATTAACACATACTAAAAATAAGCCCCTAAGAGACAAGACAAGCAATCACTAAATTATTTGGAAGAACAGTTACAAAAACCAACACTAGAGAAACTTACCAGTGCAAGTGAAACTCGAACATGGAAGCACCCTCCAGGTATACTCTAGAAAGCGTGGCCCGATGTCTATCCTAGGTACCATGGTATACCCCCACAGTCACCTGTGGATGTCCTTAAAAATATTGGAAACTAGGTTGCTAGCACGTGAATAGTCACCAGGCGGGTACAGTCGAAAGTCAGGTAGACCACAATGAGTAGAGTATCGAGCCCGAAACCTGTCAAGGGTATCAAGAGAAAATGGCCCAGAAGAAAATTGAGGACCTCGAACAGATTAGAGACCCACGAAGCCCCGTGGCAAATGCAAGAAATGGAATCCCAAAACAAGCCCTCTATATGTGTTCTCCACTATGATTGGTCCAGCTTTGGAGGGGTTATCTCTGCTACCTTTCTGCACGTGACCTCATGTTTATCCCCTGTTTTATAGGGGGGTATCGTATAACTTCCATAAAACTGGACTTAGACATTCCCTATCTCAGACTCCAATGTTTGGTTTTGAATGTCCTTGAAGAGTTTCCTCTCCAACCTAATCCAAGGTCCTAGTCCTGAACTAGTTTGTGAACCCTACAAGCATAAAAGTCTAGTAGATTTTAAAATTAGCGTTGCTTTTATGGATTTTTCTTACATCAAGGGGTATGAGGGTGAAACTGATGATGTGTAAAAGACGAAAGCAAAAAAAAAGAATAAAAAAGCTGGAAACAAAACTTTTACTGAATGCAAAATTTCAACAACTTTTCCCAAAGAAAGATTTTTATTTTTTCTAAGATTTTGGACAGCAAACTCAAAGGAATTTCACTTGACCACAAGCTACTTATGATCTAAGTGAACTACAAAAACTTACGAAATAAAAGACTTTTCCCTAGCTAATGATGCAGAAACACACTCTTCAACCAAAGAAGAAAATGAAAAGAGATTTTTTATTTATTTAAGTGCTAGTAAAGAAAGAAAGGGAAAATACCGACAAGCAAAAAACCAAGAAAAACAACTCTATCTTAAATCACAGATCGAAAAGAATCAGATTAAAGAATCACACAGTGGCAATTGTAAAAACAATGACTCTCACGCTTGTCTAAAAACCATAAGAAAACAATTTTTATTTTTATTTTTCTGTCAACTTTTAACTGAGAAAAAGCAAGCTAAGGGTAAGATGAATCCTAAGCTACTGGCTTTTCAAACATAGATTCAAACACCTGAGAAGAGTACTTCTTATCAAAGGAGGGGATCACTGCCCCACCCTAAACAAAAAGTAGCCTGTACAAGCACGCGACTGCAACTCAAACAACACGCGTGTGAATGCATGCTGAACGGAAACTGAGGGTGTGTACACACGGGATGACCTTGTACAGGCCGCGTGTATATCTAAACTCTACGGAAAAAAATATGAAAACAGACAGACCATACCAGTAATAGACCTCTGGTATTGATAACCAGGATCCCTTGAAGGCTTGGATACTCTTTCTAACAGAAAAACAAATAATGCAAGGAAAAATAATAAGGAAAAAAACAATTTGAGATAGGACTGTTAGCAAACAAGACTCAGATAGAATTCTAGAAAACCCCCTGAGAATGTGTGATTCTGACAGGGAAGAGGAGCACTGCCTCTGAGTTTCTCTGAACTCCTACACGCTACTACTATCTCTACAACTAGCATTCACATGCGGGCTGTAAGAGGATAGGGTGCGGGTACACACGTTCAGGCCTTATGCAGGCCGCATGTACCTCCGTGTGTCCCGAAAAACACAGTCAAGAAAAAGTCAGGGAAATATGGTATGGAAAACCAGACTCCCTGCTAGCTCAAACCTTACAGAAACGAAAAGAAAAGACAGGAAAGAAAAGACTAGTCTTTAAACTACCCAACTACTAAATAAAAATTCCAAGAACCCTAAAGAGTATTCTCCCCAGTATGGTCACCAATTTACGTATTTCCTATGAGTTATGCCCTTATCATCATAACTTTTCTGCCTATCTTGGGAAACCTTTAAATTCTATTTTATTTTCAACATTTTCTCTTCAATTCCATGAGTAATTATGGCCCAACTATTTCTCTATCTGCTGGGTTGTCCCATCTTACCAGTGTGTTGAACCTTCTTCCATAAAGTGCTTCAAATGGGATCATCTTTAGAGATGTTTGGTACCCATTGTTATAAGAAAACTCTACTAAGTATAGGTAGTCTTCCAATTTTGATGGCTTATCCATCACATACATCCTCAATCACTTCATTCACCAGCCTCTCTATTTTTCCATCTGATTCTGGATGATAAGCTATGCTAAAATTCAAATATGTTCCAAATCCCTTAAATAATCCTTTCCAAAAATTTGATGTAAATTTTGGATCTCTGTCAGACACAATTTTCTTGGCTATACCATGTAATCGAGCAATTTCTCTTATATAAACCTCAATACTGTTAGTTTCCTTGTGAGTGAGCTTTATTGGAATAAAATGGCCAACTTTAGTAAGCTTATCCACTACTACCATGATAGAATTATGTTGATTGTTTATTCTAGGAAGTTTGGTGATGAAATCCATTGTTACAACCTCTCATTTCCACTCAGAAATGGGTAATGGATGTATAATACCAACTAGGTGTCTATGCCCAACCTTTACCTTTTGACACTCCAAACATTTGGCAATAAAATCAACAACTTCTTTCTTCATGCCTGGCGAATAACATTGTCTCTTGACAGCTGCAATAGTTTTCTGATAACCTGGGTGCCCAACATAAGGTACATTATGAATTTCTCTCAATATCATATTTTTCAATTCCTCAGAAATTGGTACATAAATTATGCCCCTGTATATGAGAATTTCATCATTTTCTAGCTTATGGTCTTCAATTTTCTTTTGCAAAATACCTTGTAATTTTACCACTAACTCCTTGTATCGCAAATCTAATTTTGTAGCCTCCAAAATTATGTCTTTCAAATTTGATTGGTACATGCTAATGGTTGTATCATGCAACTCATGAACTCTTCTACTGAGTGCATCAACCACTTTGTTCTCTTTCCCTTTGATATGCTTTATATCAAAGTGATATTCAATGAGAAATTCTAACCATCTGTTTTGCCTACCATTTAGAGTTGGCTGATCAAACAAATATTTCAGACCATTATGGTCTGTCCTCAACTCAAACATTTTCCCCATGAGGTAGTTCCTCCAATTCCTCAAGGCATGCACTATGGCTACCAAATCCAAATCACGAGTGGCACAGTGCCTTTCATGCTCCTTCAAATTCCTTGATTCATAGCATACAACAAACCCATTTTGACTGAGGACTCCACCAAGCCCTTCTTTACATGCATATGTGCATACAATGAAGTCTTCATTTGGATATGCAATCCTTAGTATTGGAGTACTTGTTAATAATTGCTTCAAGTGTTGGAAACTCTTTTCACGATCCAATGTCCACTGAAACTTCACACCCTTCTTTTGTAAGAAAGTGATTGGGTGTGCAATCTCTAAGAATCCTTGAATAAGTCTCCTATAGTATCCTGCAAGGCGCATGAATGATCTGACCTATGTCACATTCTTTGGTGCTTACCATCCTCTAATGGCTTCTATCTTCTTAGGATCTACTTCTATCCCTTCCTTTGAAATGATATGCCCCAAATAATGAATTTTCTTCTAATAAAATGAGCACTTGCTAAATTTGGTGTACAACTCATGCTCCCTTAATACTTTTAATACCATCCTTAAGTGTTGTTCATGATCTTCCTCGGACTTAGAATATATATGAATGTCATCTAAAAATACAATGACAAACTTATCAAAGTATTCTCTGAAAATTCCATTCATTAAATACATGAAGACAACTGGTGCATTTGATAACCCAAATGGCACCACTATGAACTCATAATAACCATACTTTGTTCTGAAAGAAGTCTTGATGATATCTTCTTCCTTAATTCTTATTTGATGATAATCTGACCTAAGATCAATCTTGGAGAATATTTTTGCATCTTTCAGTTGATCAAAATGTCATCAATCCTTGGAAAATGATACTTATTCTTCACAGTTACCTTGTTCATGTTCCTAAATTCAATGCAAAGTCTCAATGTTCCATCCTTTTTCTTCACAAATAAAATTGGGGCACATGAAGGTGACACACTTGGGTGTATATACCCCTTCTTCAGAAGCTCTTCAAGTTGAATTTGCAATTCCTTCAATTCTATTGTACTCATCTTGTAAGGGGTATTGGATACTAGAGCTTCTCCAGGAATCAAATTTATGGAGAAATCAATGTCTATTTTAGGGGGTAATCCTGCTATTTCCTTAAACAAATATTCAAACTCTTTCAGGATTGTATAAACTTCAATATTTGATACCTTATCTTTAGGTGTCTCTTCCATATGTATTGGAAATATTTGACACCCTTTTCTGTAACATTTCTTCAACTGCAATGCTAAAATTCTTGGATGGTTACTACCCCGGTAATTCCCTGCATTGTCCTTAGGTTCCCATCCTCATCCAAGCAAGTAAATGGATTGCTATGACAATATAGGATATCATGATGTTGGTCCAATCAATCCATCTCAATTAGACATTCATAGGAACCTAAAGGCAAGATGTTCAAATATTCCCTAGTGTTCAGTCCATTCATGTCCATAGGAAATGACTTAACCATCTCATTGAATTTTCTCTTGGCTCCAGTATCCAGCTGCACCAACCAAGATTTTCCATGCTTTCTTCTTGGAAAATTCAAAACTTCCACCATCTTAGGATCTATATAACTATGGCTAGCTCCTGAATCAATTAAAATATAAATGGTTCGGTTGTTGATCATACCTTCCACCTCAATCATATGTGATTGATACTCTTCGTTCTTGTTGTCCAGGGATGCATAGATCCTTGGTACATTTTTCTCATTTCCTCTACTGTTTTAGATTACTGCACATTGTGAAAAATCCTCACTTTTTCACCTCTGTGAGGGAAATCTGTAAACATATGATCTCCTTTACAACCCCGACATTGAATAGGTGTCTTCCTTGGCCTATGGCCCCCTATATCAATCACTCTGGGTTCTCTTGAATTTGGTTGTCCCTGAGGATTATTTCTGAATAATGGTGGCTTAGTTCCCTTCTTCATCTAATCCATCTTGAATTTCATCTTGTCTTCCAAAGATTTTTGGAAAGTTGGACTTGTTTCTTGCTGATCATATAGGCATTTAGCTCATCTTATGGTCTCCTCCAATGTTTTTGGATCATCATATTGTATTTTTTCACTGATGAATGATGAAAATCCACTCAAATACCATTGAATCTTAACTGTCTCATCCTTGATGAAAGAAACATACTTCAATAGTTCTAAAAACCTTCTTTCATATTCATTTATGGTCATACTACCAAGCTTGAGTTCAAATAACTCTTTCATTTTCTTGTCATAGTATCTCTTAGTCAAGTATTTATTTTCAAAATACTTCTTGAGTTCCTTCAAAGTAACACTTTTATCTTTAATGTGTTGCACTTGCACAAGATGATCCCACCACATGGATGCCTTTCCCTTGTGTTGATAGATGATAATTCTTCCTTCTACATGAGAAGAATAATTATGCAATTGAAAATACTTTCTCATTCCCAACAACCATGTCTCTGCATCTTCATCCTTCTTGTGCTCACCATCAAATGTAGGAGGTTTTATTTTGTTCATTTATCCTCGTAGCTCATCCACCCTAGAACTCTTATGCTTCCTAACCGGGGATGGAATTGAGATGTTGTGGGATATCTTATTGAAATGCCTCGGCAAGTGATGATGATGTCTTCTAACACTTCTTGTTCTTCTTTTCGCGTTAGAATACCTGTGACTTCCAGATTTTATTGAGCTACTCTCCTTATCCAACTTCTTTTCTATTATGTTCAAGATATGTATTAACTTCATGTTGAATTCCTCCTACTTATACTTGGCTCTCATAAGCCTTTCATTACTAGTTTTATGGATTTGGACATCCTTCAAAAAAACTTTAATGGTCTCTACCATATTCATGTTTTCATCCCTTCCTTTTCCATGTCCATTGGAGTTTGTTCCTTCAATGCCCATATGGACATTCATCCCTTTGATCTCATCTTCCTGAATGTAAACCCCATGTGCATATTACATTCCTCTTCACTTTGTGTTGATCCTGATTTGATCTAGTTGTTGTTAACTTTGAAAAATGTGCAACCAACAGAACTTTGTCAAGCTAATTGTTTCAACAATTTCATGAAAATATGAACCATTATGGTTCAATAATGCATCTGAATTATTTCTTTTGATTTCCTAAAAATTGGATACCCATATAAATTTTATGGGTGAAAGAGTATATTCTAATGTCCAAGATATTTCCAATGCCTGCTTCCATGCTCAATTCTGAGTCGTGAGCAAAAATTTATGGCCTTTTGAAGTTAGTTGGGTCTTTATAAACTTTACCCTCTATTATTTGTCCTGCAACTTCTTGATAAAAGCTTTGTTTAATGAATGGTTTACACCATTAGAAAGCTCTCTCCAGGATATTTTATTTGAACTGCAGAGAAAAAGTGTACCTTGGTACACTCTATACCTTGGTACACTCTGTTCTCGGGGTTTTTGAGTAGCTAAAAACGTTGTTTAGGGCCTCAAAAACATGTTGCAAAAAGATGACCTTTAAACAATATAAAATGTCGCATAAATTCACTGGTTTTTTGTTGTTGTAGACCATCCAAACGAATTCGAGTGCACAAATTTGAACCTGTACACCCATATTTGGCATGCATAGCAACACCATAGGGTAGCGCATACTCTGCACACCTATAACTAATGTGGATCACTTCTTTGTCGCACCAATAATTGGTGAACACTACTTTTGTGTTGTGCGCCAATATCCATCGTACTCAAGTTTGGTTCATGCACTAATACCTGTTGCACATAATTTTTGTGTCAGGCACTATGATCCATGTGCATTTCACTCTACGTGTTGCACCATGCCAAAGTTTAGTACGCCCCCACCATGCACCAGTACTCCACGCACACCATTAACTAAATTGTCACGCGACAACATATACCCACATTGTGCACGCACCAACAAAATTCCTTTGTGCTCTGTCAATACTGCGCACACCATGTGCACCATTATTATGCATGTGCACACCACACGTGCCATTATTATGCATGTGCCACTCAATCCGAACTGCACAATGCTAAATTTAGTGCGCACACCCGTGCACCAATATTTTCCTTGCATTACCATTCTGCACCGTGCAATGCCAAATTTAAGTGCACACACCTGCGTGCCAATATTTTCCATGCATTTCCACTCTACATCAGGCAACGCCAAATTTAGGTGCATAGATCCGCGCAACAATATTTTCCGCGCATCACCACTTTTCACCGCACAATGCCGAATTTAAGTGCGCAGACTCACACGCCAATATTTTCTGCACATTACCACTTTTCACCATGCAAAACCAAATTTAAGTGCGCAAACTCCCACATCAATATTTTCCACGCATTACCACATTGCAGTGTGCAATGCCAAATTTAAGTGTGCAAACCCACACACCAATATTTTCTGTGCATTACCACTTTGCACCACACAGTGCCAAATTTTAGTGTGCATATCCACACACCCTTATTTTCCACACATCACAAGCTTTTAACTGCACATCATGCATTTTTATTGCGCACACCTCCACACATTCATTTTTATGCGCATCAATTCCTTGTGAATTCCGCTGCAGAAATTGGGGCTTCTGCCCAACTTTTTTTCCCAATTTTCACCATAGACATTTTGCAACTATGAAATTTGTTCAATTTCACCCCGATAACACAAATTCAACCTGTGCAAAAACAAATCCTTGTTGGTTGACATTCCTGGAACAAATGTTTCCCAAACTCAATTCACGAATTTAGAATTTTAATCAACTAATCTAGCTCCATCTGTCATGGCTTCTCTATAACTTCATATTTGACCGATTCCAGGTCTGAATTTTCTAGAACATATATTAAATTATGAATATCTCACTACTTGGCAAAATTTCTCAATATTCCCATGAATTTGACAACAAAAATTGGGGCTTTTGCCCAATTCCACGCAATTGCTTCTAATTTTTACCATGGACGCTCTATAACTTGAAATTTGGTGTAACATCCATCTATTACACACACTGAGCGAGCTTATCCTTGAGGACACTTTCTTGCAAGTGATCCAGATTATTATACTATCGATCGTTCGATTATGATTATGAGACATTATGGATTGATGCTATGTTATTTTGTTGTACTCACATAGACATGTGTTATTGACTGGGTTCTCCTAAGTGTGCATGACTTTATACATTGAGGATGCAGAGGCATCGATGAAACCCCTTGGACTCTGGATCAAGTCAGGGAGTGGAATGTTCAGTTTGAATGTTATTGATGTAACACATCTACATATGATTAGATGTTATGATGATTGATTATTATTGCTGACATGATTCGTTGATGATGCAAGATGAAGATAGCTTGCCGACCAGACTCACATGTGGAGTAGAGGGGTCACACAGGACAACCATAGAGTTGAGGGAGAGGTGTGGAAAACAACCCTGCCACAACCTACTAGCACTCTTATCGTGGCTCAGACTGTAGGTTAATGATTACGTAGTTCGAGAAGACCCACGATGTCGTGATGGTATACTGTGACAGTCGTTTATGATGATTCTAAGTGGCATGCAATAAGGCAGGGGCCTTATTCCTTAGAGGCCCTTAGTCTCCCACAAGATCACCTGGCAGAGTATTGACTCCAGGGGTTTTTTATGCCTACCAAGTCAATCAAGAGGCGAGTGGCACCCTTGAAACACATAGTGCGTCCTAAAGGGCACATCGTGCAAGGAAAACATAAAGAGGTGAGTGGCACCCTTGGAGCACGTAGTGCATCCAGAAGGGCACATCGTGCAATGAAAAAATAAAGAGGCTAGTGACACCCTTGGAGCACCTTGTGCATCTTGTAGGGCACATCGTGTTTTTAACTGGTAAGTGAATAAACCTAGACGACCTTAAAATGAATGATGTGACAAGTAAGATTTAAAAACATTTTTTCCCTAATAAAAATGCCGCCAAGCGTAGTGAAATTAAAATCTAGGTCTAAGTGCCACATGTGGTCAAAAATAATAATCATAATTAAACATGTAACGAGAAGGGGGTATGAAATTCAATTAATTTATTCAAATCAAATTATATTGTGGGATTAAAGTTTTAAAAGGGAAATGATTGTTTTATCTGCATATGACAATTAAATTTTATTAATTAAAAAGAAAAAGGGGTAAAAGGTGGTTTTTCTACACTTGCTAATTTGAGTTTTAGTTAAAAAGGGAAAAGAGGGAAACTTAAAAGAAATAGGAAACTAAAGGAAAAAGGGGAAATATAAAAAAAAAGGGAAACGTAAGGAAAAAGTTGAATTTCTAACTTAGTAAGGAATATTTCCTTTAAGGACCTTCTAATTATAAACTCATGTAGGAATTGTGACATCCCTAAAAATAAAATATTTTTGAAATTTAAATTTGTTGGAAATTCATTCCGTTTTTAGTAAATTCGAATTTAGAAATTTTTTGCCATTTATGGCAATTCTGAATTTCGAATTTAATAATTGCAATTGATTATTATGACTGTCGGGCAGGGATTTGATTTGACCCAACTAACTAGTTGACTATGACACTTGTATAAAAACAAAATATTTTATATTGATTGCAGGAGGACAAATGGATAAACCATGTTAAAATCAGCTGACCATGACTCCATGAGTGGGGAACATGTTGGAAACACCTCTGGGCTGATTATTACAAGTGGAAAATCATGGATTTCGCCACTAGCAGCCCCTGAAAATTAGGTATTTAGAAAGCTACAAAAATCCCCAAGGGAGGGAAAAAAAGACCTGGGCAAAGAGAGTTGGTTTGATAAATAGCATATGGGAGGAGG
The DNA here is from genome assembly GCA_009831015.1 of Picea engelmannii. Taxonomy (NCBI): domain Eukaryota; kingdom Viridiplantae; phylum Streptophyta; class Pinopsida; order Pinales; family Pinaceae; genus Picea; species Picea engelmannii. Next base: position 232,970 of record ML786960.1, read on the forward strand.
CAGGACGCTGCCAAGTATGCTGGAAAAGAGACTAATGAATTTTTTTCGTTTTCTATTATGAACACTATGGAATGAGTGTGAGGCAAGAGGAATGGGATGGAACAGAAGGACATTGCGGAGGAAGAGTTCCCAAGTTCTCCCTCATGGGTTCATGGTCAAGCTAGGGGGTAAATTGGGGAAATTGATTTTTATTACCCTATTCTACGGTTGGGAGGAATGTGGTTGTTCCCTTTGCCTTCCCACTAACTAGTTCAGATATGTCTCCTATCCCTCTCTGCGTGATTGACCTTATATCTAATGTGATGTATTTATTAAAATTGAACCGAATTATTTCCCATCTTTTGTTGAATGATTTAGTCATAGTTGCAGTGTAATTATTAAAACTGGTATGGATTTAATAATCCTCGGCGAAATTTGCCCATACAAATTGATGTATTTTTGCAAGTATTTATAAATTGTAAATCGTTTTTTTGCTGCGAGAACTTATACACAGAGTTCGTTCTTTTTTTAATTACAAACCTATGAATTCGAAAGAAAATAGGATCAAGTAATGTTTATATACACCTATATTCTTATGTATTATCACTAGAACTAAAATTGTATTCTTTAGAAATGACAACATGTATTTATCAAACCCCAGTTAACGCATCTTGAATTTGAAAGTGAAAACTATTACTAGCAAGATAGATTTACTCCACATAGTAAAAACGTCTAAAGAGAATAGTCACGAACATAGATATGTAAGTCTGTTCATATTGATTCATACAAATATATGTAAATAAGTAAACAACCACATGTCATATCTTAATACTCGACTCGGATAAACTTGCCGATAAATTCTTTCAGCAGTAAAAAAAATAAGAATATTTTTAGATCCATCAAGATAATACGATATACCTGAGTAAAAGAAAGAAAATTTCTTTTTAAGAAAACAGTCCTTCAATATATAGATAATCCCTCTAAAACCTTTTATAACTGTAAGTTTTGAATCATACAAAGATTTAAAGAAAATATTGAAGCGATGCCCTTAAAGACCAAGTTCTAGTCTAAGATACATACGAACAGTGAAACGAGTTGTTTGATACAAAAACCCTTATAGTGTTCAGTTCAACCAGAAAGAAATTTCCATAGGAAAAACCTCCAAATTATCATTATTCTTGACGGCCTAACCTAAACTCAAGGATACAAAAACATTCCCTCTTTCCAAACTACTATGGAAACCAAGTGCCTTATCGAACGCCTACAACTAAAAATTGAAAACCCTGTTTTGTCAGGTCTCCTGAGTGGTTAACAGTAAAGGAACTCGAATACATTTTTATCGAAGACGAAGAGGAGGCTCCGAAATCATTGCGGGTACATAGGCTTGAAAGAGTTATCAATTCCAAGAATTAGTAATGTTCACAGGAAGTAATAGAATACCAACAGATAATTACTATTAATGAAATACATCAGAGAGCACTTAACTTTCGATTTGGTGGCCTCAACCTTTTCTTTCCTTGTTGATTTTCTCCTGGATGGACATTCGGGCTGTGGGAGAAGCGTGTAACAAGGATCTAATGGGTCCTCACATCAACAAAGCCCAACATTAATGATTATACCAGTACTGTGAACGAAAACAAAATTATAACAAAATAAAAATACATTTACAATGGATTTAACATAGCAATTTAGATAACAATATTGTCTTTTGTATTAAACAGACAAGTATATCGAGTTGCGATGAAGGCCAGTTTCAAATCAAGATATTACCCCAAACTTTGAACTCCGCAACCCTCCCCAAAGAAAGACTATAGAAAGTAATGTGAGAAAACCGTCAACACAGGGCATGACAGGGTTAGACCCCTACGAGGTCACCTCGCAACAGTTGGCATTACCAATACAAGAAAAAAAACTACTGGTGCAGACTCTTATTCAACGAAAGAATTACCCTTATAAAATTTACTCACTGAACCTTTTATTCAAAATACATATGCCGTAAAGTTTATTCCAGGAATTGGGCACGAGTATCTCTAAGTAGTATTGGATTTTCTTTACCCAATAAGTAATGACTACGACTTCATTGAAAATGGAACTAAGTGACCAAACAGAATTCCAAATAGAAGGACGAAACCATCACAAGAGAAAGTCTGGGAGCAAAGGAGTTGTCACACACAAGTACCCTAACAATTTTAACACAAGAACAAAAACCTGCATATATTTCGATCCTGGTCTTGTCCTGTAACCACTAGCTAAGAGCGTGAAGTAGAGTGATCTCGAGCAATACTGGACACCCTAAGCTATTTACCAGGGGGATAAACCGATGAATCTCTGAGCTTTGAGAGTGAGGAAACAGAGTGATAAGGACTGCCCCATTCTTGGTACATCGAAAGGAATTACACGAAAAAAAATCGGTGAACAAACTGAAAGTAGAAAGGGCCCTTCACTAATTGGAAACACCAAACCTACATCTCTAGTTTTAAATTGCATAGCAGATTCATAATAGGAAAATAAAATCTTACCAGGTAAACAAGTCGGGTCGACTGGAAGGGCTGAACAATGACCTCCAATGCACATTTTTCTCCTCACCCAAAAGAGCCATCACAAAACCGATATGGTTATCTCGAGAAGTCACAATGACGAGGAAGAGCTCACCCAAATCTAAGTGAAGAGTGTACTACAAGAGTAAATGCCAAAGGATGCTGGGCCATGTGCTCGGACAGAGTTGGCACATTGGGAGTAGGGAAGGTCAGGTGGAGAGTCATCAAGGCTAGTGCGAGTAGGACCCTCATTAAACACAGGCACAAAGCCTTAACTCTTTCTTACAGATACTTTCCTTCCCTTACAAACCAAGATACAAGATTAATGATAGTCATATCGAGTCTGACCAGTTGTAAGCATTTCGGTCACAAAAATAACTTGTTCAGTTAGCTTACCCTTCCCTCTTCTCTATCGATGGAACAACCCTTTAATTATGAGTTAGTTGCATATGAATTATGTGTTAGACTTGTCTGATTTTAAAACCTTAAGTCGAATGACTACAAACGTATGAGCACACCTGAGACTTAAGGGAAATTTGTTTCAGTGAATCGGTCTTTGACAAATTAATACTACTAACTATGACTTGATACGAGTCACACCAAAATCTTAACTCTCAATGTTTACATAGCTTGATGGGTATGCTTTCCAATAGAGAAACGTTATATACTTGCGCGCAACATGAAAATCTGTGACATCCCCAAAAATAAAATATTTTTTATGTGATGGAAATTTATTTCTGTTTTTGGCAAATTCGAATCTGGAAAATTTTTGCCATTTATGGCAATTCTGAATTTTGAATTTAATAATTGTATTAAATTATTGTGATTGTTGGGAGGAGATCTGTTTGGACTCAACTAACTATTTGACTATGACACTTGTATCACAACTTAATATTTATATTAATCGCATGAGGACAAATGGAACAACCATGTTAAAATCAGTTGACCATGACTCCATGAGTGGGGGAACATGTTGGAACTTCCTTTAGACTGATTATGAGAAGTGGAAAATTAGAGATTTGGCCACTGGCAGCCCCTAAAAATCAGGGATTAAGAGAGTTGTGAAAATCCCCAAAGGAGGCAAAAAATACCTAGGCAAAAATAAATAAATAACATATGCTAGGAGGAAGGACACTGCCAAGTATGTTGGGAAAGGATTGCAAGTTCACTTTCTGTTATGAGCACTACCTAGAAAGTGTGAGGAAAGGGGATAATTTCTGAAAAAATCAGAATATTGCTGAGGAGTCTCCAATTTCACCCTCATGGATTCATGGTCAAGCTAGGGGGTGAATTGGGCAAGTGATTTGGCTGCCCTGTTCTACGGTTGGGAGGAACATGGTTGTTCCCTTTGACTTTCCATGGATTGGAATTCATATATGTTGATCTACCCCTCTCTATTTTGAATGGATATGTTTGATTGATGTCATGTATCTATTGGGAAATTATGTCTAATTGCGTTAAAGTAAACTATTTGACTGATAATATCTATTCATTGTGAGGAATATGTGTGAAGGAAATCTGTATCTATATATAATTATAATACGTCTACTGGAATGTTCACATCTGACTGCTGAAGTATATATATTTGTTGCGGAAGATGAATTACCTTCATGGATATAATCTATCTATCTGTCGTCACGAAGTTTGTACTAGACATCCAAACTCTAGGAATTGTTCCTCGTGTGAGTAAAATGCTAGATGGATGCACCTATAATTATATTTCTGTAAGTAAGTAAGGAAAGAGGGAGATTAACACCAATGGGGCAAATCCTTTCTGTAATTAAAACCCTAGGAAGCCACACTTAGATCCCTCAAAACATCATTTATAATTACCAAACTCTTATGGAATAAAATTCATATTAATGTATATACTAGATGCACAGATCTAGTATTGTTAACATATAATACATTGATTAAAAGCAGCTCTAAGTGAATATAATATAAATTACCTTATACAGAAAACTGTTATCCTATTGTACCCTTTTATAGAATATAAGCATATAAAACTCATTAGTTTTGACCTTCAGAATTTTGTTAGGTAAACGGATATTGAATCCTTCTACACCTACTGTCTCATAGAACGAAAGTAAGGACACCAGTAAAGGACAAAATTTGGAAAGTTAAGGAGATCTGGAATACCCCTTTTGTTTATCAGATGCTAAACAATCATGAGAATTGACACCTATTAGAAGATTTTATGCTTTCCTTGTTTTGTTTAAAACGGTCTACCCTTTCCATAGTTAAAGTATATAATGAATTTAGAAAATTGTGAAAACCGGAAGTGCTAGTCCCCTTTTCCCTTTTTTCTCATTTCAGGAGTTGTTGCATGATAGGTTTGGGCATTGGAAACCACGAAACCTCGAACCCTAAAATCCCAAAATGCAGGTCTCACCTTCCTTTTTTTTCGCATTTCGGAAGTTTATTCATATTGATGTTTGGACACTGAAACTCGTGAAGTTTCGAACCCTGAAATCCCAAAATATGGGTCTCACCTTTCCCTTTTTCGAATTTTGGAAGTTTGTTTATGTTGATGTTTGGACACCGAAACTCGTGAAGTTATGAACCCTAAAATCCCAAAATGCGGGTCTCACCTTTCCCTTTTTCGCATTTCGGAAGTTTGTTTATGCTGATTTTTGGACACCGGAACTCGCAAAATTCTGAACCTTGAAATCCCGAAATGCGGGTCTCACCTTTATTTTTTTTCGCATTTCGGAAGTTTGTTTATGTTGATGTTTGGACACTCGAAATCGTGAAGTTCTGAACCTCGAAATTGTAACGAAACTAATTGGATACATGCTTAAAGATTATTAAGTAAGATTTAATCAAAGAAATTAATTATGGTTAATTGAGTAATAATTCAAACTACAGATCACATTTAATGACCTGTGAAATAAAATTAAAAGATCAATGAAAAATGATATAAAAATGGTGGCGTATGCAGAGAGGGATAGCCATGGATCCAAAGAAGATAAAACATTAACTCATGACGAAGGATGGAGGACAGAGGGTGGTTGAAGGAGTAACTGCGTGAGTCAGCAGGGAGGGATAAGGGACGAGAAGAGGGGGATGTGCACACCATTCGACGGGAGGGGACGAAATGGATGCTATGGACTGTTGTATTGGCTGAGCCTATGTTATTTTGGGTACTGTTGGCTTGCTGTGAGCAAGGAATCGAGTGTTCTGGATTGTGACTTTTGATCAGGGGAGGAACTGAGTTGCTGGAGGTTTTGGGCACGGAGGGCCAGGATATCCGTAGATATCCTGGAGCTAGGTAGTTTTCCTAGTTGGCAGGGAGGACAATAGTTTTGGGCAGTTATTTTCCTGTTTGTGGCAGGGTTGATCTATGTAGCAGGGAGAAGAAAGGCAAAAACAAAGCAAAGAGGCAATAGAAATTAGCATCAGATCCAGGTACTTGTTAAGTTGTGTATTTATTTCATACTATAAATAATTTAGTATTTATTGATAAATCCAAGTTAATGAAGTTGCTGTTATAAAAGTCAATATCATGTTATGAAGTTTTGTTTCAGTTTACTTTCTTAAAATGTTTAGGAAACTTAATGATGTTTAGAATTATACGGGCATTACATATGGTATCAGAGCGTCTTAGTTCGAAATTTGGGCCTAAGGGCCAAAACTCGAGTGTTAACTCCAGCCACGCCTAAACTACAAACAAAACACGTTCAGTTTGACCCAATATGACTGATACATTACCCGAACATATACTCAGGTAGTATCCCTTCATTATTCAAGCAAATGATCTCATAGATGTATCACAAGCAACTGCTTTAGGCAATATCCTGTAACTGGATAATGTATGGTCACTACAGTTTTAATCTGAACATTCAATGGAACACCCTTTAAATTAGCAGTAGCGAACCAGGTAGCTTGAAGGATCACTTCTCACAAAATGGCTACCATTAAAGCAGCCCAATAAATCTATTAAGCATGAAATGAGAACTGATAACTTAATTTTATTTGAGAAATTCTTGTCAATGAAGTTTCGGGTAGAATAGACACCCGAAATTGATAAAAAAAAAATGTTGAGGGAAACTTCTGTCTAAGGCTTGAAGTTGGTAAGAATTAATAACTACACGAAATGTACCAAATAAAATGAAAAAGGACATTTGCAGGACCTTCAGAAGGCCTAATTCATTCCAAACTTACCTAAATGAGGAACTGCCAATGCGCAGTCGGACAAAGAAAATTTAGAAGACTTGTATTGCACGGGAACAGTGTAAACCGGTTGCCTATATTAACCTCGATGAATTTTAAATAATGTAAAATCTCTTGAACAATAGACCAATATAAATGTTAAATCGTGCCAAGGGAATGGGCTATTACGCGGGAGAATGGATCTGAGCCGTCAGATCTCACATAGGAATCCCGTCAGCCGTTAGATCACCAGAAGTTGCGCATGGTTTAAGTCCTAATGTGCAGAGGAGGAGCCCACAGAAAAGGAGACTGACAGTCGTCATATCTCACATAGAAAACCCGTCAGCCGTAGGATCGGGAGGACATGCACGAAGTTTAGCCTCTGGAGGGAGAGCATGCAGGAGAAATGATCTGAGCCGTCCGATCCTAGATCATGGCCCCAACAACCGTCAGATCTGTGGAATTTGCACAACGTTTAGCAGTCAGATATTGGCCATCGGGAAATCAGAGTTCTCGAGGTCATGTGCATTGGGACACCAATCGTCGTGATATCCTGACGGGGATCTGGGCCGTCCATTGGGTGAGGACACATGGTAGTGATCAGCGCCATCAGTGTTGGTGCATCAGGAAATCGACATTCCCGTGGATAAAAGATAGGGAAATATCGGTTGAAAATCCCAACGAGATCTGAGCCGTCCGTTCACATGGGACAGGTGTCAGGGATCGGATGAAAGTCGCAGATCAGGAAATCGGAGTTCCTGACGACAAGGAATTTAGGACATCATAAGTCCTGAAGCCCCGAGAGTAAATCCGGACCGTCCATCTGCAAGGACAGGTGGCAAAGGATCGGGCGCCGTTGGAGTTTTGTTCATCGGAGAATCGAGGATTTGGGTGACAAGCGATTTATGCATTGAGAATTCGCGATCCATGATATCCCGACGAGAGTTTTGAACCGTCCATCGGCAAGGACGTGTGGCGAGAGATCCCGGAGAGTCGGGGTTCAGCATATCAGATTTTTCGGAGTCGTTAAACTCTTGCACAATGGGATCGCGATACGTGATTTCCCGACACAATCACAGCCGTCGATCTGTGGGACAGGTGGAAACCATCGGAAACCATCAGCGTTCGGCTCGTCGGGAAATCGGGAAATCGGGAATCCCGGGGACATGATATTTAAGCACTTTGAATTCATGATCCGCGATTTCCCGATGAGATCTGAGCCGTTCATTACGAGGACGCGTGTCAGGGGATCTTGAGGGATTGGGGTTCAGCATTTCGGGTTTCCCGCATACGAAGGTATCATGACCGAAGAAGTCATGAAATCCTGAAACACGACGGGTCCCACAACCATAGTGTTTAAGTGAGGACAGGTGTCGGAAGGTCCAACCTTGTCGGGAGTTAACGACAGGTGGCATCGGAGATCGGAGGATTGGGGATCCTGAGGACGTAAGTCTTACACCTTTCAGTTTCGTGAAGTCTGAAATCCCGATAAGGGATAAGCCTGCGGTCACAAGACAAGGTCGTGTGGACCACGAGCATAGCTTAAAGGGATAATGCGCTAGGAGCTCATCGGGGATTGGGGGATCGAGAATCCTAAGGACGTGCGCGCGTTGACATCACAAACGTTGAAACCCCGAATCCCGATAGGGTGATACAAGGCCACGGTCATGGAGGCAGGTCATATAGACCAAGGTATAGCCAGTAGGGGCTAGCTCATAAAAACGAAGCTCATCGCAAATCGGGGATTGGAGAGGTAAGGAATTTGCGTCAGTGAAAAGTCTGAAACCCCAAATCCCGATACAGAGTCGGGGATAAGTCACGCTAGGTGCAGAGGCCGTGACGAGGGAAGATAAGGCCTGTGGATAGGGGCATTCGACAGTGAATCCCGAGGGGGAACCTAAAGGGTCGCTTCGACTCAGATGAGTGGAATGTGAACAATCCTGTGTACCATTAAAACTAGATATATTCACACGTATAACAACATACATATGCACAGACGAATAAATTTGTAAATATAAATGAAATAGATTAAAAGCAAAATACCAAAATTCGTACAGAACAGGAATTACAAGAAAATTATTTTGTTTCAAAAGAGGAAATCACCATTCATTACCATAAAGTAAGGAAGGTTTATGCAGATTGTTGACTCAATTAACTCGAGGAAGGTACTGAAACTATGCACGACATGCAGACTGAATCGTACCTCTTACCGTAGCTGAGGGCGAGCTCCACAAAGTGTATAGATAGGGGATTGATTCCCAATATTTCAAGGAGACTGGACTCCAGGTCCTGGATCTTGTCAGTGGCCACATCAATGTACTCTATTACTGTAAAACAAACTGAAGCATATACAACAATACCTAGCACTAGCAAGGTGCTCAGAACAATGGCAAGGATGTGAGCCATGGCAAGGGAGATTTTGGAGACCTCTGAGCAGAGAAGAGGCAGACCTGTGGTGGACGAAGACTGATGTGAGGAAAGTCCCAGCGATTGAGAAAGTGAGACAGAGGAAGGACGCATAGAGGGTTGAAAGGCTGATGGGTGTAGAATTTGGGGGCTAGATACGAGGGAGCTTGAGAAATCCAGATGAGCACGTGGAACCCATGCATGCCCGAACCCTTGGGTATATGCTCAATTATTTTATATATATAATATAAAGTGTTAGAAATAATATCAAATAAATTAAATAATTTAGTATAAATGATATATATATATATAATGAGGTCAAATTAGCTTGAATTTAAAGTAAGGATAATTTGAGTTAAATTAGTGTAATAATAATTTTAAAAATTAATTATTTTATTAAGTGTAAGGTTAATATACCTTAAAATTCGATGTTAACGAAGCTTAGACGCTTAATCCTAAACCGAACCTAGCCAATTCCCCTGATGGAGTAATGTCTGTTTACAGACAAGTAAAGAAAACTTATGCCCAACCCTGTTTCTAAGTTTAAGTAGCACCAATTTGAAATGTCTTGGAACTCACCCTGATAACTTTGGGGTGATGCAGGTTGAGTTATACAAGATGGCCATGACTCGAAGGGGTCGAGGCAGGGGAGCTTCGTCACGGGCACCACCGATGCCACCCACACCATTAATACCATCGACACCACCGACACCGCCAGCACCACCAGCACCACCACCACCATCGCCCGAACTAGCCCTCATACTGCGCTCGTTGGAAGCCATTAACGAAACTTTGAAGGGGCGCCAACCGGAAGGAACTGAAGTGGAACTCCCACCGTCTGGGACAGGTAATCCAGAAGCATCAAGGAACTCAAGGGGAGAATTTCCACCTAAAGACATCACGCGAGAATTGAAGAAGATCAAGCTTTCGGAGTTTGTCGGAGGTTGCGCCAGTGAACGCGCGAAAGCATGGTTGGAAGGCATGACAAGGTGTTTTGCCCTAAGGGACTATGCATCCAGTTCAAAGTCAAAGATCACAATTTTCCAGTTAAGAGATAGTGCCTTGAACTGGTGGGGCAACTTGGAAAGACAACTACATCTTACCCCAGACACAGTATCTTGGGAACTTTTCGAGGAGAGGTTCCAGAGGAAGTATCTACCAACTTACTACGAGGAGCAACAGGTAGGGGCATTTCATGCCTTAGTACAAGGAAACAAAACTGTAGAAGAATACAAGATCAGGTTTATGGAACTGGTCAAATATGTTTCGTATATGGATAATGACCAGCGATAAGCATAGCGCTTCGTTTATGGATTGAACCCGAAAATAAGAGCTATGGTGCGGATGTGGAAACTGTCTTCAGTAGCAGAGGCGGTAGAAAGTGCGCGTTATGTGGAAGAACACATGAACTTAACAGAAGGTACAATATCGACATTTCCACATCACCTTGGATTCGTAGGAAAGACCCCGAGGACATTTCCTAAGGGAGGGGGCTCAAGGCCACCGCCTTATGGTAACAAGTTCGTACCAAGGAAAGTAGCTGCAGGGATTTCAATGGAAACTAGTGCAACATCTCATTCATCGCCAATGGTACAGACAGGTGCACGACCATCTCTAGGAACAACTAGTAGGGGCAGGGGTTCCAGAGGAAGGAACTCATTTAGGAATCAGTCACATAATAGTTCACCGGTTCAATCTCGTATTGCCTGTTGGAGATGCGAAGGACCCCATTACGAACGGGACTGTCCAGAGTTACAATCAGGGTTTGTGCATAGAGGAGGAAAGGCACCAATGAGGAGGTCAAGTGGCAACCATCAAATTTACGCAGCGGTTAATAACCGCCAGGCCGAACATCAATCCACCGTGGTGGAGTCGTTAGGTACGCTAAATCATATTAATGTTAAGATTTTGTTTGATTCTGGTTCGACAGATAGTTTCATTTCACCATCTGCATTAGAAAAGAGTGGGCTGGCAACCTATGAGCACGATGACTTTAAACAAGTCGAGATGGCTTCGGGGGAAAAACAAGTTGTAGGACCTAGTGTCGATAATTGTATAGTAGACCTAGGAGTGTGCACTACCAGGTTGAAGGTATACGTCACTGCTCTTGGGGTGTATGACCTAATCATTGGAATGGATTGGTTAGCAGCTCATCGAGCTTTGGTAGATTGTTTTGCAAAAAGGGTGCTTTGTATTGATGACGAAGGAAGACCAATAGTGATCCAGGGTGTACAGAGAAAAGTGTCATTACGCTTTATATCAACTATGAAGGTCAAGCAGTGCTTGAGGCAAGGGTGTCGACTGTATGTAGTGGAAGCAGTGGGTGAAAGGAAAGGACCCTCATTAGATCAATATCCGGTACTGTCAGAATTCCCAGATGTTTTCCCAAATGAGTTACCAGGGTTACCGCCTGAAAGGGAGCTTGATTTTACTATTGAGCTTAAACCTGGTGCAGAACCAATATCCAAGACTCTGTATCGAATGACAGTGCCAGAACTTTGTGAATTGCAAACGCATTTGAAGGAGTTACTAGAATTAGGGCTAGTAAGGCCAAGTGTCTCACCTTGGGGCGCACCAATAATTTTTGTAAGGAAGAAGGATGGATCCTTACGACTGTGTATAGACTACAGGGACTTCAACCGTGCTATAGTGAAAAATAGGTACCCAATGTCGCGAATAGATGACCTCTTCGATCGGATGAAAGGAGCAGCGATATTCTCAAAGATCGATTTGCGATTTGGATATCATCAGTTAAGGATTAAGGAAGGTGATATCCCAAAAACTGCCTTTCGAACTCGGTTTGGACATTACGAGTTTGTTGTAGTACCTTTCGGATTGACCAATGCGCCAGCAGTGTTCATGAGCCTCATGAACGGCGTAT
>ML786960.1:247794-260777 GCA_009831015.1 Picea engelmannii
GCATGATTATGCTATGATTTTGATGCTAACACTACCCAAAACCAAATAAACGATGACAAAACCTCCAGCAACACAGTGCCCCTGTATGTTCCATTGTAGGGTGTTGACCCTGGTTCTATTAGGAGGGGTGGAGGCATTTCCCACCGAGTATCTTCCATTGTAGGGTGTTGACCCTGGTTCTTCTAGGAGGGGTGGAGGCATTTCCCACCGTGTATCCTCTGAAACCTGAAGTCCTGGGAGGACGGTGTTGGTTCACGCTCCCCAAGACATGTGATGAGGACTGTCAGTTGCCTGCTAGGGAATCTTGGTCGAGATAGCGACACTTCCACTTACGGGTTCTATTTGGAGTTAGGTCAGTATATATGATGCTCCAAGATAGTCTAGCAGAGGATGGATAGGAATGGAGTTGGAAGTAGGTTAGGGAGGAAGGATGAGTAGAATAGTTGAGACTATATGGAGATCTGTCTTGTGGTGGGATTTGATGAAGAAAAATGTGTATATATGAATATTCATTATTATGTAACTAAACCAAAGTTGTTTAAAATAAATTATGGAGTTGGATCCTTGTGATTAAAGAATTTCTCCAACAATTGATTGACTGTTGTCTTTTATAAAAGACTAGCCTTGCTGATTGGATTGAATGTATACATAAATTACTAAAGGAGGACAGTTTGAATATCAGTACGTGCACGAGACTTGCATGTACTAGCTACACATGCATCTCTTGTACATATACACTAGTATGTATGAGATTTCTTGACTTACTTACTGATAATGACAGTTACTTGTTGTGAATGTGTAAACCATGTTCTTTTCCTTTGTACCATCAGACACCTTAAACTTCAGGAAGAAGTTTCTTAAAGGGTGGGTGTATGTAACGACCCTAATTGGATACATGCTTAAAGATTATTAAGTAAGATTTAATCAAAGAAATTAATTATGGTTAACTGAGTAATAATTAAAAGTACAGATCACATTTAATGACCTATGAAATAAAATTAAAAGATCAATGAAAAATGATATAAAAATGGTGGCATGTGCAGAGAGGGATAGCCATGGATCCCGAGAAGATAAAACATTAACTCATGACAAAGGAAGGAGGACGGAGGGTGGTTGAAGGAGTAACTGTGTGAGTCGGTCGGGAGGGATAAGGGACGGGAAGAGGGGGATGTGCACACCATTCGACGGGAGGGGACAGAATGGATGTTGTGGGCTGTTGTATTGGTTGTGAGCCTGTGTTATTTTGGGTACTGTTGGCTTGCTGTGAGCAAGGAACCGAGTGTTCTAGACTGTGACTTTTGATCAGGGGAGGCACTGAGTTGCTGGAGGTTTTGGGCACGAAGGGCCAGGATATCCGTAGATATCCTGGAGCTAGGTAGCTTTCCTAGTTGGCAGGGAGGACAGTAGTTTTGGGCAGTTATTTTCCTGTTTGTGGCAGGGTTGATTTGTGTAGCAGGGAGAAGAAAGGCAGCAGCAAAGCAAAGAGGCAACATAAATTAGCATCATATCCAGGTACTTGTTAAGTTGTGTATTTATTTCATACTGTAAATAATTTAGTATTTATTGATAAATCCAAGTTACTGAAGTTGCTGTTATAAAAGTCAATATCATGTTATGAATTTTTGTTTCAATTTACTTTCTTAAAATGCTTAGGAAACTTAATGATGTTTAGAATTATACGGGCATTACAGAAATCTTGAAATGCGGGTCTCACCTTTCCTTTTTCGCATTTCAAAAGTTTGTATATGTTGTTGTTTGGGTACTTTAACTCATGAAGTCCCAAACCCCGAAGCCCCAATGGGTGGGTCCCACTTTCCTTTTTCACCTTTCAGAAGTTGTGGTGTGTTAATGTTTGGCACTTCCAAACATGAAATATCGAACCTTGAAACCTCGACGTGCTGGTCCCACTCCCTTTTCGCAATTCAGTTGTTCTTGTGCATTGATGTTTGTCTTTTGAAATTGCGGAATCCCGAAACCCAAAACCCCGAAGTAATAGGTCCAGAGTCTTTCCGCATTTTTATGTTTCTAGCAAGCAGTGTGGCCCCTTTGTTTCCTTTTGTGTTCAACATTTATAATCGCCGAAACCCATTTGACCTTTGTTATTTTTCATGAACTATAGGAACCTAGAAGGATTTTATTGTTATGGGAACAACTCTATTAATGCAATGAATGGACTAGTAAAAGAACATTGGGGAGTCTTCATCCCGTATAGAGGTATGGAAGTAACAGACCGTATTACAAGTCCTTTGTAATGTAAACATATGGTAATATTTTTATGTAGGGTTTTGACCATAAAACCCCAAAGTTTCTTGTATCGTGGTAGTGTTATAGGTACAAACAGATCGGAGAGTAATTATAAATTACAGGATCTTAAATAAACATTGAAGTGATGAGTAAATACTCATTATATCATCGTTTAGAAAACTTTAAGTTGAATGGTAAGGAAAGTCGGTGACAGTAAGGAATCTAACAAACTTTCATACTCGAGCCTTATAATAGAAAGCTTACTTGCTTGAGATCTCGAAACTTTTCAAGGATAATTGTATAAACAAAAGAAAAAAATAATAATTTTACGATAGTTTTTTTTGAGGTACATTACAAAATCCTTTTGTTTTAAGAAGATTGGGATTCGAATCCTAATAAACATCATATGCAAGTTAATATAGGTATAAGTAGTATTAATATTTATAAAGAAATATATGTGTTGAAAGGTATTGTAACCTTTTGACATCCCACCTTATAAAGTATGAAGTTGGTTTTAATAGAGTATTGTCCTCATATAATAGATAGAACGTCGGTCTGTAATGAAGGTAAAATTTAACATCCTGTTCTACAATTTTTATTAACGAGAAGCTGGAGGTTAATGTGCCAAAAGAAAAACACAATTTTTTTTTTTTTTTATGTCAATTAGAGGTACATTACATATGGTATCAGAGCAGAGTTTACAACACTGGGCCTTGAATAGGGCCACATTAACACTTTGACATATATATTTTATGTATGCAAAACTAATAAAAACTTCTTTGTTACAAACATAATACTTTTCTATTTTGTGTTAATCATGGCAGCTCAAAATGTTGCAGAAATCAGGATGGAAGGAAATCCAGAACAGGAACCTCATGGAGACCCAAGGCAGAAAAGTGACGGAAGCTCTCCTACGGAAGTACTGGAAACAATGAGGAATTTTGTTGTTGAGCTGAAGTTTTTCAAAGAAGACAATGAGAAATTGAGGAAGGCATAGCAGGAACAACAAGAGATAAATGAAGTCATGTTGCACAGCATAGTGACCAAGAAAATCCCAAAGGACGATAACCACGATGAAGAGGTTAGCAAAAGGGCCTCCAAGAATTCTGGGCCAGAAACAGAAAAAGGAGATTGCTCGTTGAAAGGAACACCTTCAACCGAAGACAAAACTAAAACAGATAGAAAAAAAAACAAGTGGACCACCTTGAAGGAGAATTTAAAAAAAATTAAACCAGCCACCTTTGATGGAGAATTCAGGACAGGAGAAGAAGTTGAGGCATGGATGCTGGACATCAAAAAATACTTTCAAATCTACAACTATTCCAACAATATGAAGGTCAGAATGGCCATCTACAATGTGAAAGGGAAGGCCAGCATTTGGTGGCAAGACCTGAAATTGGCCAAGGGCCTGAAGGAGAAATGGTTAGAATGGTGTGACTTTAAGAAGTATTTCAAAAAGAAGTACCTTTCAGAAAGCTATTATGAAAAGAAAATGAAAGAATTCTACGAGCTATGACTCGGACAGATGTCAATGGAGGACCTTATAAATAAATTCCTAGAACTGCTAAGGTTCATACCATACATTCGAGAGGATAAAGTAAAAATCCAGTGTTTCTCAAGCTGTTTACCGCAGTCCTACAGGGATAGAATTGAGTTCGACAACCCCAAATCCTTGAGTGAAGTATTCAGGAAAGCACGAATGTGCTATGACCAGTACAAACAACGAGTGGAGTTTCCCAAAGCCTGGAAGGTTAAGAAACAATATTGAATGAACCAACGGAAGAATGGATACTAGCCAAATCTGTATCGAAATGTCGCTAAGAGCATTCCAAGAAAGGATTTTCACTCCAACCATCTAAATACGCAAGGCGGCAGAAAACTAGTAAATTTGGGAACAAAAAAGTTGGGGGACAACTCCCATGAGCCACCAAAGTGTTGGGAATATGGAGAACCTCATCTAAGGAGGAATTGTCCATGTTTAATTTCAGCAAACAGAACCGGTGTTCATAATTTGAAGGAAGCCTTGACAGTGGGAGATGTGGGCAGAAGCTTGCATCAGATAAATGTGGCCATAGATGGTCGACAAGCTGACCACCAGTCCTCGGTGGCCGAGATCGAAGGTAAAATCAATGACACTCGAATTTCTATTTTAATTGACCCTGGAGCTACGTTAAGTTATATTACCCTTGATGTAGTAGATTCAAATAAACTTAAGAAACTAAAGCACGCAAAATCATGGCTTATACAACTAGAAACAAGTACTAAAAGGAAAGTAGTTGACTTTATTTCTGATTTTGAGTTCAACTTAGATGGTCAAAATATAAGGACCAATCTGAACATCCTACCACTAGGATCTTATGATATGATTATCGGGATGGATTGGTTGGAACAACACAAAGCAGTGCTAGACTGTTATACAAAGGTACTTAGCTATAAAGATGATTTTGGTACTATTAGAACAACCCAAGGCATACCAAAACCTGTATCAGTCCGACAAGTTTCAGTGATGCAACTCAAGAAATGTATTAGAAAGGGATGTCAAGTTTATGCCATCCAAGTGATGAATCTAATAGAAAAAGAAGATAAGCCAAAGTTAGAAGACATTGTTGTCCTACGTCAATTCAGAGACATGTTTGTGGATGAGATACCATAATTAACTCCTAGAAGGGAAATGGACTTCTCCATATACCTATTACCTGGTTCAGCCCCTATCTCAAAACCACCCTACTGAATGAGTACCAAAACTGACAAAATTAAAAATACAATTACAGGAATTGTTGGACAAAGAGTATATCAGACCAAGTGTCTCATCATGGGGGGCACCAGTCCTCTTTGTGAAAAAGAAAGATGGTACTCTAAGACTATGTATCGATTATAGACAACTGAACAAAATGACTATTAAGAACAAATACCCCTTACCAAGGATAAATGATTTGTTCAATCAAGTTGGTGGGGCCAAGATCTTTTGAAAGTTGGATTTACAATCCAATTATCATCAAGTTAGGATAAAGGATGAGGACATAAACGAAACAAATTTTCGAAAACGATATGGACACTACGAGTTTGTAGTCATACGTTTCAGACTCACTAATGCACTAGCCACATTTATGTGCTTGTTGAACAACATTTTCAGTCAGTACTTAGATAAGTTCGTAGTAGTATTTATTGACAATATTCTGGTCTATTCTAAAACGGAGGAGGAACATGATGAATACTTAAGAATAGTTCTGCAAACATTAAGGAAACACAAACTATACACAAAATTCGACAAATGTGACTTTTATCAAAAAGAAATACAATATTTAGGACATGTCATTTCCTCAGAAGGTATTGTCGTAGACCCGGAAAAGATAAAATCTGTTATGGAATGGCCAGTACCTAAGGATGTGGCAGATATCTGGTCATTCATGGGAATCACCGGATATTATCACAGATTTATAGAAGGGTTTTTCAAGATAGCCTACCTTATCACATCATTACAAAAGAAAGGGACCAAGTTTAACTGGTCAGAGAAGTGTCAAGACAGTTTTAACAAACTGAAGGAATTATTGACAACTGCACCCATATTGAAGGTAGCAGACCCAGATAAAGATTTCACCGTATGTGTTGATGCAAGTAAAGAAGGACTAGGTGGTGTCCTAACTCAGGAAGGACAAGCTATTTGTTATGAGTCCCGTAAATTAAAATATCACGAGATAAATTATATCACTCATGACTTAGAATCGGCAGTGGTAATACACGCCTTAAAAATGTGGCGACACTACATAATGGGCATACAATTTCTACTATTGACAGATAATAGTGGGGTGAAATATCTATTTAACCAACCAAATCTTAATGCAAGACAAGCAAGATGGCTAGCCTTCTTGAGTGAATTCGACTTCGAGGTCATACATATCAAGGGTAAGGAAAATAAAGTAGCAGACACTTTAAGCAGAAGAGTCCATCGGTTATTTGAGATAAATATCAGCAGGGCAAAAAGTGATCTGGAACAAAGGATAAGGACGCCATGTATTAATGATCAAAATTACACTAAGATGATGGAATAATTTCAAAATAGTATTGCAAACTCAGATAAAACAGATCTAAGTATCGACAAGAAGGGACTATTACGATTTAAAAATAGACTTTACATACTAGATTCAACAACGTTAAAATTAACAGTTTTAGATGAAGTGCATAAAAAACCGTATTTTGGCCATCTAAGTTACCAGAAAACAATAACAACACTTAGAAAATTATTTTACTGGCCTAATATGAAGGGCGAAACAACAGAGTACTTAGCCAAGTTCCAAGATTGTCAGCAGGTTAAGGTCGAGCACTAGCACCTTGCCGACCTATTACAGCCATTACCAGTACCAGAATGGAAATGGGAGACTATATCACTAGAATTTATAACAGGTTTGCCTAAAACTCAGAAAAATAATGATTCTATCATGGTTGTAATCTATAAACTCAGTAAGTTTGCAAACTTTATTCCTTTAAAGTCTACTTTTAAAGCTATAAACATTATTGAAATATTCATGAAAGAAATTTTTAGACTGCATGGTATTCCTAAAATGGTGATTTCAGATAGAGATGTAAAATTTACATCCATTTTTTGGAAGGAATTGTTTGCAGGGATAAACACTAACTTTAATTTCAGTACGAGCTATCATCCACAAATGGATGGATAGACCAAAAGGAAAAACCATATCGTAGAGGATATGCTCGGCATGTATGTAAGAACAAAACTGAGCAAGTGGGAAGACTACCTACACTTGGTAGAATTTTCATATAACAATGGGTACCAAACTCTGGCTAAGTTGATCCCTTTCAAAATATTGTACAATAGAAAGTGTATGACTCCAATTAGCTAGGATAACCCGGATGACAGACTCATGGTTGGACCATAAATGCTCAAAGAAATGGAAAACATGGTAAGAAAGGTACAACAGAACTTGAAAGAAGCATAGGACAGACAAAAGAGCTATGTAGATTAGAAAAGAAGACACTTGGAATTTCAAGTGGGAGACCATGTTTATTTGAAGGTCAAATCTTGAAAAAGCTCATTGAATTTAGGGAACTGTGCCAATATGGCACCCAGGTTTTGTGGGCCCTTCAAGATACTAGCTCGAATTAGACCCATAGCATATCAACTTGCACTTCCAGCTTATCTAAGAATTCATAATGTATTTCACATTTCTTTGTTGAAAAATTATATTCATGACCCTACTCATATTATTGATTGGAACTTGGTGCAGGTGGAACCCCTGCACATTTTGGACTGGAGAGAAATAGCACTTCGGAACAGAGCGATCACTCAGGTAAAGGTGCAATGGAAGAACTTTAGTCCTGAGGAGGCCACTTGGGAGTTGGAGGGAGATTTGCGGAAATCTCATCCAATCCTGTTCCAAGAAAGGAACGAACACTGAGGAAAATGTTTTACTGAAGGGGGAAATGATGTGACATCCCCAAAAATAAAATATTTTTGAAATTTAAATTTTCTGGAAATTCATTCCGGTTTTAGTAGATTCAAATTTGGAATTTTTTTTCCATTTATGGCAATTTCAGATTTCGAATTTAATAATTGTAATTAATTTTTATGACTGTTGGGAAGGGATTTGATTTGACCCAACTAACTAGTTAACTATGACACTTGTATAAAAAAATAATATTTTATATTGATTGCAAGAGGACAAATGGAACAACCATGTTAAAATCAGCTGACCATGACTCCATGAGTGTGGAACATGTTGGAAACACCTCTGGGATGATTATTACAAGTGGAAAATCAGGGATTTGGCCACTAGCAGCCCCTAAAAATCAAGGATTTAGAAATATGTGAAAATTCCCAAGGGAGGGAAAAAAAGACCTGGGCAAAGAGACTTGGTTTTATAAATAGCATATGGGAGGAGGCAGGATGCTGCCAAGTATGTTGGAAAAGAGACTAATGATTTTTTGTCATTTGTTGTTATGAACACTACAAAATGAGTGTGAGGCAAGAGGAATGGGATGGAACTGAAGGACATTGCAGAGGAAGAGTTTCCAAGTTCGCCCTCATGGGTTCATGGTCAAGCTAGGGGGTGAATTGGGCCAAGTGATTTTGATTACCCTATTCTACGGTTGGGAGGAATGTGGATGTTCCCTTTGCCTTCCCACTAACTGGTTCAGATATGTCTCCTATCCCTCTCTGCGTGATTGACCTTATATATGATGTGATGTATTTATTAAAATTGAACCGAATTATTTCCCATCTTTTGTTGAATGATTTAGTCACAGTTGTAGTGCAATTATTAAAACTGGTATGGATTTAATAATCCTGGGCAAAATCTGCCCATATAAATTGATGTATTTTTGCAAGTCTTTATAAATTGTAAATCGTTATTTTTGTTGTGAGAACTTATACACAGAGTTTGTTCTTTTTTTAATTACAAACATATGAATTCGAAAGCAAACGGGATCAAGTCAAGTTTATATACACCTATATTCTTATGTATTATCACTAGAACTAAAATTGTATTCTTTAGAAATGACAACATGTATTTATCAAACCCCAGTTTACGCATCTTGAATTTGAAAGTACAGACTATTACCAGCAAGATATATTTACCCCACACAGTAAAAACGTCTAAAGAGAACAGTCACAAACATAGATCCGTAAGTCTGTTCATATTGATTCATACAAATATATGTAAATAAGTAAACAACCACAGGTCATATCTTAATACTCGACTTGGATAAACCTGTCACTAAATTCTTTCAGCAGTAAAGAAAATAAGAATATTTTAGATCCATAAAGATAATAAGATACGCCTGAGTAAAAGAAAGAAAGGTTCTTTTTAAGAAAACAATCCTTCAATATATAGATAATTCCCCCGAAACCTTTTATAACTGTATGTTTTGAATCATACAGAGATTTAAAGAAAATACTGAAGCGACGGCCTTAAACACCAAGTGCTGGTCTAAGATACATACGAACAGTGAAATGAGTTGTTTGATACAAAAACCCTTAAAGTGTTCAGTTCAACCGGAAAAAAATTTCCATAGGAAAAACCTTTGAATTATCATTATTCTTGACTGCCTAACCTAAACTCAAGGTTACAAAAACTTTCCCTCTTTCCAAACTACTGTGGAAACCAAGTGCCTTATCAAACGCCTACAGCTAAAAATTGATAACCATGTTTTGTCAGGTCTCCTGAGCGATTAACAGTAAAGTAACTCAGATGCCTTTTTATCGAAGACGAAGAGGAGGCTCTAAAATCATTGTGGGTACATAGCCCTAAAAGAGTTATCAATTCAGAGAATTAGTAATGTTCACAGGAAGTAATAGAATACCAACAGATAATTACTATTAATGAAATATATCAGAGAGCACTTAACTTCTGATTTGGTGGCCTCGCCCTTTTATTTCCTTGTTGATTGTCTCTTGGATGGACATCGGGGCCATGGGATAAGCACATAACAAGGCTCTGATGGGTCCTCGCATCAACAAAGCCCACCATTAGTGATTATACCAGTACTGTGAACGAAAACAAAATTATGACAAAATAAAAATATAGTTACAACAGATTTAACATAGCAATTTAGATAATGGTATTGTCTTCTGTATTAAACAGACAAGTATTTCGAGTTGTGACAAAGGCCGGTTTCGAATCAAGATATTATCCCAAACTTTGAACTCCGCAACCCTCCCCAAAGCAAGACTATAGAAAGTAATGTGAGAAAACAGTCAACACAGGGCGTGACAGGGTCAGACCCCTACGAGGTCACCTCACAATAGTTGGCATTACCAATACAAGAAAAAAAACTGTTGGTGCAAACTCTTATTCGATGGCAGCATTACCCTTATAAAAATTACTCACTGAACCTTTTATTCAAAATACATATGCCGTAGTGTTTATTCCAGGAATTGGGCATGAGTATCTCTAAGTAGTATTGGCTTTCCTTTACCCAATAAGTAATGACTATAGCTTCATTGAAATTGGAACTAAGGGACTGAATGGAATGCCAAACAGAAGGATGTAACCATTGCAAAAGAAATTTTGGGAGCAAAGGAGTTGTCACACACAAGTACCCTAACACTTTTAACACAAGAACAAAAACCCACATATATTTCGATCCTGGTCTCGTCCTGTAACCACCGACTAAGAGCGTGAAGTAGAGTGATCTAGAGCGATACTAGACACCCTAAGCTATTTACCAGGGGGATAAACTGACGAATCTTTTATCTTTGAGAGTGAGGAGACATAGTGATAAGGACTGCCCCATTCTCGGTATATCAAAAGGAATTACACGAAAAAAAACCGGTGAACAAACTAAAAGTAAAAAGGGCCCTTCACCGATTGGAAACACCAGACCTACGTCTCTGGTTTTAAATTGCATAGCAGATTCATAATAGGAAAAGAAAATCTTACCAGGTAAATGGGCTAGGTCGACTGGAAGGGCTGAACAATGACCTCCAGTGCACATTTTTATCCTCACCCAAAAGAGCCACCACAGAGCCGATATGGTTATCTCGAGAAGTCACAATGATGAGGAAGAGCTCGCCCAACTCCGAGTGAAGAGTGTACTACAAGAGTAAATGCTAAAGGACACTGGGCCATATGCTCGGACAGAGTTGGCACGTTGGGAGTAGGGAAGGTCAGGTGGAGGGTCATCAAGGCTGGTTCGAGCAGGACCCTAATTAAGAACAAGCACAAAGCCTTAACTCTTTCTGATAGATACTTTCCTTCCCTTACCAACCAAGATACAAGATTACTGACAGTCATATCGCGTTCAACCAATTGTAAGTGTTTCGGTCACAAAACTAACTCGTTCAATTAGCTTACCCTTCCCTCTTCTCTATCGATGGAATGACCCTTTAATTACGAGTTAATTGCATAGGACTTATGCGTTAGACTTGTCTAATTTTAAAACCTTAAGTCAGATGACTACAAACGTATGACCACACCTGAGCCTTAAGGGAAATTTGTTTCAATGAATTGGTCTTTGACAAATTAATACCACTAACTATTACTTGATACGAGTCACACCAAAATATTAACTCTCAACGTTTGCATAGCTTGATGGCTATGCTTTCCGATAGACCAACATTATACACTTGCACGCAACATGAAAATCCTTTTGTTTTAAGGAGATTGGGATTTGAATCCTAATAAACATCGTATGCAAGTTAATATAGGTATAAGTAGTATTAACATTTATAAAGAAATATATGTGTTGAAAGGTATTGTAACCTTTTGACATCTCACCTTATAAAGTATGAAGTTGGTTTTAACAGAGTATTGTCCTCATATAACAGATAAAACGTCGCTCTATAATGAAGGTAAACTTTAACATATTGTTCTACAATTTTTATTAACGAGACGCTGGAGGTTAATGTGCCAAAAGAAAAACACACATTTTTTTTTTATGTCAATTAGAGGTACATTACAAGAATTTGTTGGTTGTGGAGCTTGATTATCTTCCTGATTTAGAGGTCTTTTACTTTCAACCATGTTTATACCCCATGAAGTATTTACACCCCAGAAGTATGTACACTCTTCCACGCGGGGGAGTGCAGAGGGGCGGTACCCCCTCTGCGGGGTCCGGGGGGGCTATCCCCCCGGCTGGGGGGTCTGGGGGCAAGCGGGTCCCCAACAGGGGTTCGGGGGCGAAGCCCCAGAAGAAAAAATTTCCTTGTATAAGTATATTGTAATTTCATTGTAAATATGGACCATTCATTATAAGGTCACAGATCTAACGATAGAGATTATGTTAGGGTTTTTTCCCCTGGAAGGAAACCCTCTTTTATGAGGGAAATGTATTGCGGCTATACAGGTTGGTGAGTATTGTATTCTGAGAGAGGAGAATGTGAGAGAAATAAGAGGAATTTACAACGGGTTTTGTTGTAAGTTGTATCCATTCATTTTGCTAGATAATAATAAAGAAAGGACCTGACAATTTCTCTAGTGCACATATCCCACACTGGGTGAACCACGTAAATCTGTGTCTCTCTTGTATTGTGTATCTTCTGTGTTTTGTTTCCACATTTGTTTTATTTTATTGCTTCGCGGTCTTGTTTTTCTAACAATTGGTATCAGAGCGTAAGGTAACTCGCAGGAAAAGAGGGTTCCTGGTTCGAGTGGGAGCAATGTCGGAAGATGGAAAGTTTATGGTCGAGAAATTTAATGACCAAAACTACCAGTTATGGAAGATGCAGATGGGAGATTATTTATATCAGAAGGATCTATTCCTACCATTGAGTGGAGTAGCAAAGAAGCCGATAGCCATGAAGGATGAAGAATGGGAGATTCTTGAAGAAAGGCTCTAGGAATGATACGGCTGAGCCTAGCAGCGTCGGTGGCTTTCAATATCTCAAAAGAAAAGACAATGAAGGGTTTGATGGACGCATTGGCCAAATTGTATGAAAAACCCTCGGTGTCCAATAAGGTATTTCTAATGAAGAGATTATTTAATATGAATATGTTAGAAGGTGGGTATGTTGCAGATCATTTAAATGAATTTAATACGGTTACTAATCAACCAAGTTCTGTAAAAGTGGACTTTGATGATGAGGTTAGGGCTCTTCTAATCTTGTGCTCATTGCCAAAAAGCTGGAATGTCTTGGTCATAGCTGTAAGTAACTCTGTCTCTGGTTCAAATACTTTAAAATTTGATGATGTTGTTGGTGTTATCCTTAGTGAGGAAATGCGATGGAAAAGCACATGTGAGACATCAGGTAATGCGTTGAACATGGAGAACAGGGGAAGACAAAA
>ML786960.1:272714-296216 GCA_009831015.1 Picea engelmannii
GCTCGATTGGAGGTTGCCCCCTCGAAGAGGCCTGTGAACATTGCTATCTGATTCAAAGTGCTATTTCCGTTGCTATTTCGTATATCATTTCTGTGTATTGTGAAGATTATGCTAGATATTTTACTGTTATTCTGTCATTTCTAGCATTTCGTTTCTGTTCTGCATATTTTATATATCTGGTATCTTGTAGATAACATCAAAAACGTTTCCTGGAATACTCCATATTTACCCAACAATTGTAGACATGTTATCATTTATTTATAAGTTTTAGCTAGATTTGAATTCTTTGAATGCACTTGCACTGCGACTTGAAATGCACTCACCCTACAGATATGAAATGCACTTACACTGAGTTTGAAACACACTTACCCTACAGATATGAAACACACTTACACTGCGTTGAAACACACTCACCCTAAATATTTTAAATGCACATACACTGCATTTGGAATGCACTCATGTCTATATTGAAGTGCACTTACACTTACCCATACATTGCAAGTTTATTTGGCACTGATAATGCATTGCGTGTTTATTTGGCACTTACCCATACATTGCGAGTTTTTGGAACTGATAATACATTTGCGAGTTTATTTGGCACTTACCCATACATTGCATGCAATATAGAGGTTTCATACTGCGTCTTAGCATAGCAATTTTTGAGTTTAAATTCCAATTGAAAACCACTTACACTGCGAATTGATGTCGTGTAATTGGTATATGTTTAGACTACTATTCTATTATTATATATTTAAACAATGAAATCATATCAAAAATTGTACAACGATATCAGATCATATCTATGGACAATGATTTTTGCTGTGTACTACTAAGATTTTAGGCTGGCGATTTTCCTTTTTATTAAAAATGTTGTCTGACAACGAATTTTTGACAGCGAATTATCTGTTGGTTAGAAAACGACTTTAATACACAAAAATTTAGTGAGGGTTATATTTTTCTTTAGTTATGCAATTATATATGTTAAGAACGCAGTGAATTTCTTGAGATACAACAATATCATGGATAGTGACCATTTATGAATTGTTAGACAACATTTTACATATTGATCTAAAAGTTTTTATTAGGTGAATGTCTCGATTTTAATATGATTGAATTTAATATGGAATGACATCGTGTTTATAGGACAGCCTGTTTATGAGTTGTTTATATGACTGTTTTTATAATGGTATTTATTCAGAGAGTGCTTTCGGATCCATCGCATAGGTTTTATGTTCTTCGACGTTTCGGACCAAACTAGTGTGGTCCATCATCAGGAAAGCGCGTTTTGAAAAATGAAGGAAAAAAGAATATAACACATGTATAAATACTCAAAAAGTTATTGTAAGGAGCCGACTTACTGAAATAATTTTAATTTTAATTTTTTAGTTTTACAATTGTTTGTTTGACATCGTTTGATTCTATGACAATGTCTTGATAGGCAAGCGTTTATTTTTACGATATACACAGCAAATTGGTAATGCTCTATGGACAATGAATTTGTTGTAGTGCTCCAATTTAAATAGCGAATTATAGGACAACGATTCTATACAATTAATTCGTGCAATGATTGGACAATGAAATTAATATAGGAACGGAAGTGATTGCTGGCAGAATTATCGAGAGATAGCATCATTTTTAATAGCGTTTTGTATATTTTTGATAACATTTTATATATTATTGATATATGATAAAGGGACATAGGTTGTTGGTTCCCTTAGAAATAAATGAATTCAATTTGTTTTATTGCAATCATCTTATGAAATCTTATTGATTGTAAAGAAGAGTTGTGGATATTGTTGGTCACAAGAACCCTACCTTTAGGGAAGGAAGGTAGAAAACAAGACAACAATATAGGTTACAAGTGCACTTATATCACGTCGTTTTATTTTTACTCATTAGGGAGGGAAGTAAAAAAAATGTTATATTCGTTTGAGGTTACAACCAATGATGAATTGATAAAATGGTCAACAAGAAATGACAACATGCCATATATTCATGTGATGTTTAAACATTGATAGCCATGTATGTAGTGGTAATCATGATGGTTAGGATATGAACCAACAACCTATGTGTAAAGAATGTGAAGTGAAAGAAACATTTCACATGAACTAGGAAGTAATTGATGATAAAAGATAAGGTTATTCTTAGGGTAGGAGTTCCCAATGAGAATGCTAATAAGTTATTAAGAATTGGATGGAATTTGAAGGAATATCCATATAACGTAAAATATATCTACTCCAAGGAATTAAGCAAGACCAAGAGACAGACCTCGCCAATAGTATAATTATCACTATAATTATTATCATAAATGGGGTTTCTTACCTTAACCATTTACTATTATTTTAGAAAGGATATTTTCTATCTGACGTAGAATATTTATATGCATAAAAAAATGATGAATGCTACTTAGTTGAGAAAACTAAAATTGATGTTTTTGATGTGTGTGAATTGTATTATGTTCAAGAATTGGATCAACTCGAAATCATTGAAACCCTTGCCAAGTGTAGGAATTGGAAGGGAGTTTCTAAGATCTCATGTATTTCCATGTGTTTTGATTTCTCAAGTATGAGCGATGTGATAATTTGAAAATAAATATGACATATTAATGTTCATAAATGCAAGGGAGAATAATTGTTGAAATGTATATGAACTTGTTAAGATATTGATGAATACATGTGTGGTATTGTTCATGTAGGACTGCATAGAGATATATATTTTTGAATATGTATTGAATGTGGCATGCTAAAGAAAACGTATGGTTGTTTTGGTTTTGTATCCAAGAGTGAATATGGAAAAATATAATTTTCAAGAGATTGGTAAAGCAATGTTGTATGTTGCTCCAGGGTTACCGTCACACCTATTTCCTTAAGATGACATGGTTCCTGTTGATGGGATCATTGCGCGCCCCGATGAATAGACGCAAATGATAACATGGCATGAGTTTATGATTCCCAATGTGGGCATTGTTCGTTGTAATGGTTGTTGGTATTTGGTTTATAACGCCTCATTACATTTGGTTGTGTGTGTCGTAGAGGTATCTAGTTGTTGGTCGTCTTGGTTGTTTCGGGTAGGTAGTCAATTTCATCCATCCTTTGATTATTGCATGTTTCGTCCAGTTACCTAATGTGATAGTATGATCAATCATTGTTTACTGTTGCTTGATCTACGTGCACTATGTTTGTCATCAAGTTCCATTGTTTAATTGTTGTCATTGTTGCCGTCCTTTTTAAAAAAAAATATATTTCTTTTGTGTTGCTTCGCATGTAGTCGTAACGATGGGGCCACCACATATGGTATTAGAGCGGGTTCAACCATGCGACCATGGATTTCCATGCTATCCATTGTAGTAAACCATTGAGTTTTAACCTAGAGCTAATTAAAAAATTTAATGTGTCCATGTGGTGATATCGATTAGAGGACGCCACATAGGTTTGCAGTGTGGTGTCGTGGAAGGAGGTGTGACGCCTCCAGAAGTGACCGCGTCGTCAGAGTCTAACCCCCAAGGGGAGGAACAAGTACTTGGGATGGATCCTATTGTTGTAAGGGATGATGATGGTCTAACCAGGTCCTTCCAGAGATTGTTAGAGCCCTTGATTCACCATTTGCACTGAGATGAGGCTAGGGTGCCTGTACCCTTGAGGGCCCACAACGTTCCCAACCAATACCATTAGTATTCACCGCAAACTCAAGAAGGTCTATTTCCAAGTTCTTTGGTTCCCTAGATGGTGCATCCACCTAGGTATGGTTGGAGAATATGGAGATGTGCTTTGCACTTTGAGAATATAGATCCAACATGAAGGTCCCCATGGCAGTCTTTTAACTGAAGGGGAGATCTCTTCTATGGTGGAAGATGCTCCTGCTTCATTTGAACATGGAAGTCGAAGAAGTGTGATGGGAAATGTTCGAGGAACGGTTCTAAGAGATATACCTATTAGAGGAATTCATTGAGCTTCAACTCAATGAGTTCAACATCTTGCGACAGGGCGGTTGTATGGTGCCCTAGTATGAGGCCCAGTTTTGGAGTTGCTTCAGTATGCTCCGCACTTATACCATAAAACTTAAAGGAACAAGTTCGTGGTGGCCTTAGTATTAGGATTCATCTTCTACTTCGGGTACTAGGTGTACTGGACTGAAGAAAGTGTGTTGGAATGTGGGGAGCCACATTACTCACATGACTGCCCAGTGGAGAGGATAGGAGCATCTGGATTAGCCGGACCCACTACTGTGGGATTTTTGGGAAAGGCCCATTGGATTCATGTACCGGTGAGTAACTGTTGGGCAGAGCACTAGTCGATTGTGCTCGAAACGTCAGGTATCGTCACTGACCAGACACTTAGTATTTGATAGATTTCGGTGTTGCAGAGAGTTTCATTTCTGGGTACGTGCTAAAAATAATTAGGGTAAAGGCAGTCAAATAGGGTGAGTTTAGCTTTGTATAAATGGCTTCAGGATCCAATCAAAAGGTTGGAGGGAAGGTTAGGGGCTGTAGCCTTAACCCGGGAGAATTTTTCACTAGGGCCAACTTGTATGTCACGATCTTAGGATATGGCGTCGTGATTGGTAGGGATGGGTTGGAATTGCATGAGGCAATAATTAACTGCAAGATGAAATGATTGATCTTGTTCGATTGAGGGATAGAGACGCATGATCATAGGTTGGAACCAGGGAGTTTTCCTAAGGTTCATCTCTTCCTTATAGCTATAGAATAGCTTACACAAGGGATGTAAGCTTTATGTGATCCTTGCGATAAATGTAAAGGGAGTAGCAGAAGGTCTAGAACACCTTTCGGGGGTGAGAGAGTTTGAGGACATCTTCCCTGAGGAGTTACCTGGGATGCTGCCAGAGAGAGAATTGGAATTTACCATAGACCTAAAACCAAAGACTGAACCGATAGACATAACACCTTATCGGATGTCGACTCCTAAGCTAAAAGAGTTTAAAATGCAACTGAAGAAGTTACTAGACCTGGGAATTATATG
Source organism: Picea engelmannii (assembly GCA_009831015.1). NCBI lineage: Eukaryota > Viridiplantae > Streptophyta > Pinopsida > Pinales > Pinaceae > Picea > Picea engelmannii. Next base: position 277,694 of record ML786960.1, read on the forward strand.
TCCCAGTGTGTTGTCGTGGGGTGCACCTATTATTTTCACACAAAAGAACGATGGGTTGTGGAGAATCTGCATTGACTACCAACAATTGAACAAGGCAACGATCAAGAATCAGTATTCGTTGCCAAGGATTGATGATCTGTTGATCAAGTGAAGGGTGCAATGGTGTTTTCAAATATCGACTTGAGATCAAGGTATCACTAGTTATTTATAAAGGAGGATGATGTCCCTAAAACCTCCTTTAAGACTAGTTTTGGACATTACGAGTTTACTGTTTTACCTTTTGCACTGACGAACGCCCCAGGGGTATTTATGAGTTTGATGAACTGGGTGTTCCGCAAATACTTGGACAAGTTATTCTAAGTATTCATTGACGATATTTTGATTTACTGTCGGACGATGGAGGAGCATGACGAGAATTTTTGCTTGGTACTATAGTGTTTGCAAGAGAAACAATTGTTTGGGAAATTGTCTAAATGCTCATTTTTTTTCAATCAAAGATTTAGTACTTAGGGCATGTCATCTCCGGCAAAGGTATCGTCATGGATCCCACCAAGGTCGAGGTTATTATGGAATGGCCTGTGCCGACTAATTTCCCTAAATTGCATAACTTCATGGGTTTAGCAGGATACTATCGACGGTTCGTCGATGGTTTTGCAAAGATAAAAAATATGATTACAGAATTGTTGAAGAAGAACAAAAAGTTTGTTTGGACCGAGAAATGTGCGGAAGCATTTCAAAGGCTCAAAGAGTTGTTGATAAGAACACCGATACTAAATGTCCCTCACATGGACGTGGTCTTCTTTGTATGCACTGACACATCCAAAGAAGGCTTAGGGGGAGTTTTGATGCAAGTCAGTTGAGTGATTGCTTACATGTCCATAAAGTTCAGACGACATGAGGAAAACTGGGAAATGAATGATTTGGACTTGTTAGCCATTGTTTATGCCTTGATAATTTGGATACATTACCAAATTGGATGGAAATTTGAACTAAGAACGGACCATTGTGGACTACAACACATCTTTACACAAAGCGACTTGAATGCGCAACAACGATGTTGGTCGAAATTGCTCAGCGAGTATTATTTCGAGATTACTTACATAAAGTGAACAATTAACAGAGTGGGGATGCATTGATTCGGAGACCATGCATCTTTTCTATGATGCCTCCTTAGACGAATCTATGTGAAAATATTCTAACTTTACAGTGCGACGATGACTGGTACAAAGAGGTCAAGTATTTTATCGGATAGAACACAATGATGGTACCAAGAATTGAAGGATTTACATTGATGATGATAGATTATTGAGATTTAAAATTTGAAATTACATACCACCAAATGACAAGTGGAGGAGTGTGATCCTAAACGAGGCTCATAGAGTAGTGTACATGGCTCATCCATGAGTCACAGGGTAGACCTAAACCCTTATTCTTCTGGAAAGGAATGAAGGAAGACATAGTCAACTACGTGGAAAGATGTCTATATGTCAGTAGGTGAAGGATGAACATGGACTTCATTGTTAGATTGCCACAGACGACAAGGAGACACAACTCGATTTTTGTGGTAGTCAACACTTTGACGAAGAGTGATCATTTTTTTCCTGTACATACGACGTATCAGGAACTTGACATAGCTATAGTTTTCATCAGTGATATTATGAGGTTGCATGGCATGTTTAAGAGGATTATATCTGATCGAGGATCGATGTTTACTAGACAATTTTGGACTAGTTTCCAAGATGCCTTGGGAACCCAAATTAACTTTAGTACTATGTATCACCCAGAGATAGATGGGAAGACCAAAAAAACAAATCAAATCTTGGAAGACATGTTGCACATGTACGTGATGGACCAACAAAAGCATTGGGAAGAATTATTTCCACTCGTATAATTCACATATAACAACAATTACCAAAGCACCATTATGATGGATCCTTTCGAGTTTCTTTACAGGTGACCGTGTCAGATGCCTTGAGTTGGGATCGGATTGAGGATAGGGTCCTGGTGGGACCATAAGCGATCCAATAAATGGAAGATCAATTGCAAACTATAAGAAAAATGATCAAGGAAGCGCATGATCAACAGAAGAGTTATGATGACGTGCATTGTGTTAACCGTAGTTACGATGTGGCGATCGATTATTCTTGTAGGTGAAACTGCATAAGAGTTCAATCAAGTTTGGAAAGAGTGTTAAACTATCTCCTAGGTTTGTGGGATCCTGCGAGATTGTGGAAAAGAGAGGGTCATGGCCTATTGACTAGCCTTGTCTAATCCTTGATGCGTATGCATGATGTCTTTCACGTCTCTATTTGAGAAATTATATTAATGATATTACACATGTTTTGACTTGAGTACCTTTCAGGTATCAGATGAGGGTGCTCTCATGGCTGAGCCAATCCACATCCTGGACCATCACATTCGAAAACTACAGTGTCAAACAATAGATCAGGACAAGGACCAGTGGGACAACTATAGTTCGCACTCAATGACCTCGGAGGATGCATAGGATATGCACCAATAGTTTCCATTTTTGTTGATAGATAGACTTATGATACCATGATACACTTTATTACAACACTTATATACTGTGAAACTTTGGGACAAAGTTTAAAACAAGAGGGGGTGTATGTAACATCCAGCTCTTGCGGGCACTAAGAGAGATTATCCTTGAGGACACTTGCTTGCAAGTGATCCATATTATTATATTATCAGTCATTCAATTATGATTATGAGACATTATGGATTGATGATATTTTATTTTGTTGTATTCACATAGACAAGTGTTATTGAATGGATTCTCCTGAGTGTGCAGGACTTTGGACATTCAAGATGTAGAGGAATCGATGAAACCCCATGGAATCCAGATCGAGTCAGGGAGTGGACTATTGGGTTTGAATTTTATTGATGTAACACATGTACATATGATTAGATGTTATGATGATTGATTATTATTGATGACATGATTCGTTTATGATGCAGGATGATGATAGCTTCCCAATCAGACTCACCTGTGGAGTAGAGGGGTCACGCAGGAAAACTAGAGACTTGAGGGAGAGGTGTGGACAACATCCCTGCCACAACCTACTATCACTCCCACTGTGGATGGAACTGTAGGTTAATGATCACCTAGTTCGATAAGACTCACAATGTCATGAGGGAAGACTACGACAGTCACTCAAGATGATTCTAAGGGGCACGCAATAAGACAAGGGCCTTATTCCTTAGAGGCCCTTAGTCTCCCACAAGATCACCTAGCGGAGTATTAACTCCAGGGGTTTTTGATGTCTACCAAGTTAGTTAAGAGGCACATGGAACCCTTGGATCATGTAGTGCGTCCTGAAGGGAACGTCGCATAAGGAAAATAGAAAGAGGTGAGTGGCACCCTTGAAGCACGTATTGCGTCCTAAAGGGAATGTCACGCAAGGAAAATAGAAAGAGGTGAGTGGCACCCTTGGAGCATGTAGTGCATCTTGAATATCATGTCGCGAAAGGAAAAAATAAAGAGGCGAGTGGAACCCTTGGAGCACCTAGTGCGTCTTGAAGGGCATGTCACATTTTTAACTAGTAAGTGAATAAACCTTGATGACCTTAAAACAAATGATGTGACAAGTAAGATTTAAAAACAATTTTTCCCTAATAAAAATATCACCGAGCCTAGTAAAATTAAAATCTAGGTCTAAGTGACACATGTGCTAAAAAATACTAATCATAATTAAACATGTAACGAGAAGGGGGTAAGAAATTCAATTAATTTACTAAAATCAAATTATATTGGGGGATCACAATTTTTAAAGGGAAATGATTGTTTTGTCTATATATGCTAATTAATTTTTATTAGTTAAAAAGAAAAAGGGGTAAAAGGTGGTTTTTCTACACTTGCTAATTTGAGTTTTAGTTAAAAAGGAAAATGAGGGAAACTTAAAAGTAATAGGAAACTAAAGGAAAAAGGGGAAACATAAAGAAAAAGGGAAACGTAAGGAAAAAGTTGAATGTCTAACTTAGTAAGGAATCTTGCCTTTAAGGACCTTCTAATTATGATCTCATGTAGGAATTTAGTGAGGAATAAGTCATTTAAGATTTGTAAGGGAATTTTGGGACACCATAGAGTGTTTTTAGGAATGATTTTAGGTGGGTGAGGGAAATAGGAATAATTAAATAATTAATGAAATTAATTTTTGGTGAAACTAGGGGGATGGGTGACATGTGTATAGGGGAGGTTTTTTCCGATTAAAATAATGAAAAAGAAATTAAATGGGTATTTGGGAAAGAAATCACTTAAAAACTCTATAAAAAGGATGGAGGAGGAGGAGTAAGGATTTTATTTTTATGCGTAACATTACGTTGTTGAATTTTTGTCTTGACTGAGCTTCTCTTGTGGGAGTTGGGATACCCAACATGGGTAACGAGTGGTAGCTCGACCTTCCGAGGTGAGTTGGGTGCTATTTTTTCAATGGTATAGTGTGTGTGGCCCCTTTTTGGCTCAGGGAGATTAGGGGGAAGAAAAGTACCCCTAGCATTGGCTAGGAGGTACTGGTGAGGTCACATCAATCGGAAAGCAGAAGATGGATGGAGCGCGCTCAGGATAGAAAATACTAAGTAGTCACGTTTGGCTAAGGTATGCCAGTTTAATTGTTACTTGTAATGAAATTAAATTTACTCATGTTATTTCTCTATGCTTAGTTTAAGATTTAATTTGCATGCCTTTTCTTGAACCTTCTTTCCTACGGTATTGTAATCCCCTTGCTTGTTTTTTTCTGAATGGATTTCCCTTGGCGAACTCAATTTCTGATTTCAATAACTTATCTGTGTGGGTTTTATTGATTTTTTTGGAAGTGTTTGTGCTTTATATTCCACCCTTATACCTAGGTCATCAGTCCATGCGTGAGTAGTCGGCCAGGAGCCAAATCGAAGGTTATTATTTTTGACCACATGATTATTATTTATCATTTATCTCTGCGAACAACTTAATACTCTCTGCATTTTTAATATCACCTCTTTGTTTTTGCATGGCATTTTATTTTTTTCAATTTCAATGATAGTTCCCAACTCTTGATTGGTAAAATCTTAGTGCTATTAAAATGTGAATGACAATGGTTTAATTTATATGTTGACTGCGTTTTTACACTTGAATGACAGTAAATTTCTGCCTTGGATAATAACGAAACTTTTACCTAGAATACCCCATATTTACCCAACAATTGTAGACAGGTTATCATTTATTCATCAGTAAGTTTTAGCTAGAGTTGAATTCCTTGAACGCACTTGCACTGCGATTTGAAACACACTCACCCTACAAATCTGAAATGCAATTAAACTACATTTGAAACACACTTACCCTATAGATATGAAACACACTTACACTGCATTGAAACACACTCACCCTACAAATCTGAAATGCAATTAAACTACATTTGAAACACACTTACCCTATAGATATGAAACACACTTACAATGCATTGAAACACACTCACCCTACAGATCTGAAACACACATACACTGCATTTGGAATACACTCACGTTTACATTGAAGCACACTTACACTTACCCATATATTGCGAGTTTATTTGGCACTGATAATACATTGTGTGTTTATTTGGAAGTTACCCATACATTGCGAGTTTTTGGCACTGATAATACATTTGAAAGTTTATTTGGCACTTACCCATACATTGTGTGAAATATAGCAGTTTCACACTGCGTTTTAGCGTAGCGATTTCTGAGTTTAAATTCCAATTGAAAACTACTTACACTGCGAATTGATGTCGTGTAATTGGCATATGTTTAAAATGCGATTCTATTATCATATATTTAGACAACTAAATCATATCATAAATTAGACAACGATTTATGCTATGTACGATAGATATTTTAGGCTAGCGATTTTCCTTTTTATTAAAAATGTTGTCTGACAACAAATTTTTGACAATGAATTATCTGTTGGTTAAACAATGAATTTAATACACAACATTTTAGTGAAGGTTATATTGTTCTTTAGTTATGCAATTATATATGTTAAAAACGCAGTGAATTTCTTGAGATACAACAATATCATGGATAGTGACCATTTATGAATTATTAGACAACATTTTATATATTGATCTCAACATTTTTATTAGGTGAATGTTTGAGTTTTAATATGACTGCGTTTAATATGGAATGCCAACGTGTAATGTACCTCATAAATCACCATAAATAAATAAAAATAATTTATTTGTACATTTATCCTTGAAAGGTTTCGAGATCTCAAGCATGTAAGCTTTCTGCTAAAAGGCTTGAGTCTGAAGGTTTGTTAGAGTCCTTACTGTCGTCGACTGTCCTTACCATTCAACTTAAGTTTTCTAATCAATGATATAATGAGTATTTACTCATCACTTTAATGTTTAATTAAGATATTGAAAATTATAAATACTCTCTTATTTGCTAGTACCTATAACACTACCATAGTCTTAACAATACAAACAACTTTGGGGTTTTATGACCACAACCCTACATAAAAATATTACCCTATGTTGGCAATAAAATTGATTCGTAATACGGTCCGTTACTTCCAAACCTCTATCCGAGATGAAGACTCTCTAACATTCTCTTACCAGTCCATTCATTATATTATTAGAGTTGTTCCCATAACAATAAGTTTTCTTCTAGGTTCCTACAGTTTGGGAAACATGACATAGGTCAATTGGGTTTCAGCGATTATAAATGCCGAACACAAAACGAAACAAAGGGGCCACGTCGTTTTCCAAAAACACAAAAATGCAGAAAGACTGTGGACCCGACACTTCGGCGTTCAAGATTTCACATTTGGAAGTGTCAAACATCAACACACCACAACCTTCGAAAGGGAAAAATGGAAAGTGGGACCTGCCCATCGGGGTTTCGGGGTTTGGGACTTCGTGAGTTCAAGTACCCAAACAACAATATATATACAAGCTTGTGAAAATTTTCTAGCATATCGGGATTTTGGGGTTCAGGATCCACATACCACAACTCCTGAAAGGTGAAAAAGGAAAGTGGGACCCGCCCATCGGGGTTTCGGGGTTCAGGACTTCTTGAGTTCAACAGTCAAATAAAAACACACGACCAATCCCAAAATTGCAAGGAGTGACCAACACTTCAGGATTTCATGAGTACAATAATCGATCTTCAATACACAACAATTCCCAAAATTATGAAAAGGTAAGGTGAGATCTGTATTTCAGGATTTCGAAAATTTGGGGTTTCGGGGTTTCAAATGTCAAGAAATAGCACAAAACATTTCCTGAAGTTTCGGAAAGGTAAAGGTGGGACCTGTATTTCGGGATTTCGAAATTTGGGGTTTCGGGGTTTCAAATGTCAAACAACATCACAAAACCTTTCTCGAAGTTCTGAAAAGATAAAGGTGGGACCTATATTTTTGAGATTTCAGAATTCAGGGTTTCGTGGTTTTAAATGTCAAGCAACAATGCAAAACGTTTCCCGAAGTTCTGAAAAGGTAAAGGTGGGACTCATCTTTTTGGGATTTCAGAATTCAGGGTTTTGGGATTTCAAATGTCAAGAAACAACGCAAAACATTTCCTCATGTTCCAAAAAGGTAAGGCGGGACACATATTTTCGGGATTTCAGAATTTGGGGTTTCGGGGTTTCAAATGTCAAGCAACAACGCAAAACATTTCCCGAAGTTTCGAAAAGGTAAAGGTGGGACCCGTATTTTGGGGTTTCGGGGTTTGGAACTTTGTGAGCTCAGATGCCCCAAACCTCTCATGTAACCAACCTCCAAAATGTGAAAAGTGGAAGCTTCGGGGTTTTGGGGTTTGGAACTTCGTGAGTTCATAATCAATACATCAATATACACGAACCTACAAAATCCGAAAGGGAAGTTGGACTAAGTGTTCCTATAAAAAAAAATTAAGGAAATAAAAACAAACGCAAAGGGAGAGAGAGCTCCTACTATAACTCTTCACACTATTTTCATCACTCCTTGGTCTTTAACCTTTGCGGGTACTCTCAAATTTCGTTTTCTAGGAGAAATATTACTTTTGTTTCTAGGAGACTGAGGGTGTAGAATGATACGATATACTTTTACTTCATAGAATTACGAACGCCTAAGGACTTAGGAAATTTACACGCATAGAGGGGCAGAAAGGATAAAATTCTTTGTATAGGGTAAATTCTATAATATCCACTTAGAGCCTCTTTTAAATCAATGCATTAAACGTCAATAATACTAGATCTGTGCATCTATGAAAATACATAGTTAAGAATATCATTCCATCGGAGATTGGTCATTAATAAAGATATTTCGAGGGATCTGAATTTTGGTTTCCTGGGGGGTTTATCTACAGACAGGATCTGCCTCTTTGTCGTTAATTTCCTCTTTCCATAGAAATATAACTACAGATGTTCTTCACATATATTCCCCATAACAGACAGAAATGGAAAAAATGTTATAGTTCCAATTTAATCAATACAATGCCTCAGAAAAATCACTCAGACAGAGAGTGGACATCATTCTAGTTCAGATTTAATAAGACATCAAAATAAAACATAGTCATTCATGATAGAGAGGGGGTAGATCAACATATCTGAATACAATCTGTGGGAAGACAAAGGGAAAAACCACGTTCCTCCCAACCATAGAACAGAGCAGCCAAAGTCACTTGCCTGATTCACCCCCTAGCCTGACCATGAATCCATGAGGGCGAACTTGGAAACTCCTCTTCAGCAATGTCCTTCAGTTCCAACAGTTCTCCTCTTGCCTCACACTTACTCAACAATGTTCATAACAACAAGACAATTCTGTTTCAGCAGACTCCTCTTGCCTCACACTCAATCCGCAATGTTCATAATAGCAAGAGAGCTCAGGAATCCTTTCCCAGCATACTTGGCAGTGTCCTACCTCCTCGCATATGCTATATATATACATATACATATACATATACATATATATTCTTGCCCAGGTATTTTCCCTCCTTTGGGGATTTTCACAGCTTTCTTAATCCCTGATTTTCAGGGGCTGCTAGTGGCCAAATCTCTGATTTGCCACTTGTAATCATCTGCCCAGAGGAAGTTCCAACTTCTTCCCCACTCATGGAGTCATGGTCAGTTGATTTTTAACATGGTTGTTCCATTTGTCCTCCTGCAGTTAATATAAAATGTTCTGTTGTGATACAAGTGTCATAGTCAAATAGTCATTTATTTCTGTTCGAAATTGCCATAAATGGCAAAATTTTTCCAGATTTGAATTTTCCTAAAACATAAATAAATTTCCAGCACACAAAATAAGAAATATTTTATTTTTGGGGGATGTCACATACTTTCTTGCTTCAGTAAAACACTGTCCTCGGTGTTCGTTCCTTTCCTGGAACAGGATTGGATGAGATTTCTGCAAATCTCCCTCCAATTCCCAAGTGGCCTCCTCAGGACTAAAGTGCTTCCATTGCACCTTTACCTGAGCGATGGCTCTGTTCCAAAGTTTTATTTCTCTCCATTCTAGAATGCCTAGGGGTTCCACCTGGAACTCACCCTTGGGTTCCACCTGCACCAAGTTCCAATCAATCATATGAGTAGGGTCATGAATATACTTTTTCAACAAAGAAACATGAAATACATTATGAATTCTTAGATTAGTTGGAAGTGCAAGTTGATATGCTATGGGTCCAATTCAAGTTAGTATCTCGAAGGGCCCACAAAACCTGGGTGCCAACTTCGCATAGTTTCCTAACTTCAACGAGATTTTTCGGGCTTTGACCTTCAAGTAAACATGGTCTCCCACTCAAAATTCCACGTGTCTTCTTTTCTGATCTGCATAGCTCTTTTGTCTGTCTTGTGCTTCTTTCAAGTTCTGTTGTACCTTTCTTACCATGTTCTCCATTTATTGGAGCATCTTTGGTCCATCCATGAGCCTGTCAGCCAGGTCATCCCAACTAATCGAAGTTGTACACTTTCTGTTGTACAATATTTCGAAAGGGCTCAACTTAGCTGAAGTTTGGTACCCATTGTTATATGCAAATTCCACCAAGTGTAGGTAGTCTTCCCACTTGTTTGGTTTTGTTATTATATACATGCAGAGCATATCTTCTATGATTTGGTTTGTCCTTTCGGTCTGTCCATCTGTTTGTGGATGATAACTCATGCTGAAATTCAAATTAGTATTTAGCCCTGCAAACAATTCCTTCCAAAAAGTGGATGTGAATTTTACGTCTCTATCTAAAATCACCATTTTAGGAATACCATGTAGTCTAAATTTTTTTTTCATGAATATTTCAACAATGTTAATAGCTTTAAAAGTAGACTTTACAAGAATAAAATGTGTAGACTTATTGAGTTTATCGATTACAACCATGATAGAATCATTCTGTTTTTGAGTTTTAGGAAAACTTGTGATAAATTCCAGTGAGATGGTCTCCCATTTCCATTCTGGTACTAGTAATGACTGTAATAGGTCGGTTGTATGCTAGTGTTCAACTTTAACCTGCTGGCAATCTTGGCACCTAGCCAAGTAATCTACTGTTTCACCCTTCATATCAGGCCAGTAAAATAGTTTTTTGAGTGTTGTTATTGTTTTATGGTAACCTGGATGGCCAAAGTATGGTTTCTTATGCACTTCCTCTAAAATAGTTAATTTTAGCTTTGTTGAATATGTTATGTAAAGTTTGTTTTTAAATCTTAATAGTCCCTCCTTGTCGATACTTATATCCGGTTCATCTGAGTTTGTGACACTATTTTGCAATCCTGCCATCATCTTAGTGTAATTTTCATCATTAACACCTATCATTCTTATTCTTTGTTCCAGATCACTTTCTGCTCTGCTGATATTTATCTCAAATAACCCATGGATTCTGCGGCTTAAAGCATCTGCTACTTTATTTTCCTTACCCTTGATATGTCTGACTTCGAAGTCAAATTTGCTCAAGAAGGCTAGCCACCTTGCTTGTCTCGCAATAAGGTCTGGTTGGTTAAACAGATATTTCACTCCGCTATTATTTGTCAATAGTAAGAATTTTCTGCCCATGATATAGTGTCACCACATTTTTAAGGCATGTATTACTGCTGCCAATTCTAAGTCATGAGTGACATAATTTCACTCGTGTTCCTTTAATTTCTGGGAATCATGACAAATCACGTGCCCTTCCTGAGTTAGAACACCGCCTGGCCCCTCTTTACTTGCATCAACGCATACTGTGAAGTCTTTATCTAGGTCTGCTACCTTCAAGATGGGTGTCGATGTCAATAATTCTTTTAGCTTGTTAAAACTATCTTGACACTTTTGCGACCAGTTAAACTTGGTCCCTTTCTTTTGTAGTGACGTGATAGGGTAGGCTATCTTGGAGAACCGTTCTATAAATCTGTGATAATATCCAGTGATTCCCATGAATGACCAGATATTTGCCACATCTTTAAGCACTGGCTATTCCATAATGGCTTTTATCTTTTCCGGGTCTACGACAATACCTTCTGAGGAAATGACATGTACTAAATATTGTATTTCTTTTTGATAGAAATCACATTTGTCGAATTTTGCGTATAGTTTGTGTTTTATTAGTGTTTGTAGAACTATTCATAAGTTTTCATCATGTTCCTCCTCCGTTTTAGAATAGACCAGAATATCGTCGATAAATACTACTACGAACTTGTCTAAGTACTAGCTAAAAATGCTATTCATTAAGCACATAGATGTGGTTGGTGCATTAGTGAGTCCGAAAGGTATGACTACAAAATCGTAGTGTCCTTATCTTGCTCGAAAAGTTGTTTTGTTTATGTCCTGGTCCTTTATCCTAACTTGATGATAACCGGATCATAAATCTAATTTTGAGAAGATCTTGGCCCCCCCAACTTGATCGAATAGATAATTTATCCTGGGTAAGGGGTATTTGTTCTTAATGGTTACTTTGTTCAGTTGTCTATAATCGATACATAGTCTTAGAGTACCGTCTTTCTTTTTCATAGAGAGGATTGGTGCTCCCCATGGCAAGAAACTTGGTTTGATATAGTCTTTATCCAACAATTCCTGTAATTGTATTTTTAATTCTGTTAGTTCTGGTAGACTCATTCGGTAGGGTGCTTTTGAGATAGGGGTTGATCTGGGTAGTAAGTCTATGGAGAAATCTATTTCTCTCCTAGGAGGCAATTCTGGTATCTCATCGACAAACATGTCTCTGAATTCACATAGGACAACAAAGTCTTCTAACTTGGGCTTATCTTCTTTTTCTAATAGATTCGTTACTTGGATGGCGTAAACTTGACATCCCTTTCTAATACATTTCTTGAATTCCATCGTTGAAACTTGTCTGACTGACATAGGTTTTGGTATGCCATGGGTTATTCTAACAGTGCCAAAATGATCTTTATAGCTAAGAATCTTTGTATAACAATCGAGTACTTCTTTGTGTTGTTCCAACCAATCCATCCTAATAATCATATCATTAGACCCTAGTGGTAGGATGTTCAAATTGGTCCTTATCTTTTGACCATCTAAACTGAACTCAAGATCAGAAGTAAAGTTAACTACTTTTCTTTTAGTCTCTATTGCTAGTTGTACAAGCCAAGGTTTTGCATGCTTTTGTTTCTTAAGTTTATTCGACTCTACTACATCGGGAGTAATATAACTTAACATAGCTCTAGGGTCAATTAAGATAGAAAATTGAGTGTCATGGATTTTACCTTCAATCTCTACCACCGAGGACTGGTGGTCAACTTGTCGACCATCTATGGCTGCATTTATCCGATGCAGACTTCTTCCCATGTCATATACTGTCGAGGCTTCCTGCAAATTGTGAACAACAGTTTTGTTTGATGCAATTAAATATGGAAAGTTCCTCCTTAGATGAGACTCTCCACACTCCCAACATCTTAATGGCTCACGGGATTTGTCCCCAAACTTCTTCGTTCCAAGGTTTACCATTTTACCGCTACCTTGTGTACTCGGTTGATTGAAGTGAAAATCCTTCCTTGGGAAACTTTTTGCTGCATTCTGATAAGGCGTTGGCTGGTATCCCTTCTTCCGCTGGTTTATTCCATCTTGCTTATTATCCTTCCAGGTCTTGGGAAACTCTACTTGTTGTTTATACTGGTCATATCACATTCGTGCTTTCCTGAATGCCTCACTCAAAGATTTGGGGTTGTCAAAATAAATTCTGTCCCTGTAGGATTGAGGTAAACAACTTAAGAATCGTTGGATTTTTACCTTATCCTCTCGAATGTATGGTACAAACCTTAGTAGTTCCAAAAATTTATTTATAAGGTCCTCCATCGTCATTTGTTCGAGTCGTAACTCATAGAATTCTTTCGTCTTCCTTTCATAATAACTTTCAGAAAGGTATTGCTTCTTAAAATACTTCTTAAAGTCAGACCATTCCAACTGTTTCTCCTTTAGGCCCTTGGCCAATTTTAGGTCCTGCCACCAAATGCTGGCCTTCCCCTTCAAATTGTAGATGGCCATTCTGACCTTCATGTTGCTAGAATAATTGTAGATTTGGAAGTATTTCTTGATGTCCAACAACCATGCCTCGACTTCTTCTCCTGTCCTGGATCCTCCGTCAAAAGTAGTTGGTTTAATATTTTTAAATTCTCCTTCAAGGTGGTCTGTTTGTTTTCTTTTTCTGTTTGGTATGGTTTTGTCTTCAGCTCAAGGTGTCCCTTCAGACAAATTGTCTCCTTTTTCCATTTTCGCATCAGAATTCTTGGAGGCCCTTTTGCTAACCTCTTCCTCCTAGTTATCATCTTTTTGACTTTTCTTGGTTTGTATACTACGCAACAAGACTTCATTTATCTCTTGTTGTTCCTGCTGTGCCTTCTTCATTTTTTCATTGTCGGCCTTGAAAACTTGTAGTTCAACAATAAGGTTTCTCATTGTTTCCAACACCTCCGTGGGTGAGCTTCCATCACTGTTCTGTCTTGGATCTCCAGGAGGTCCTTGTTGCGGATTCTCTTCCACCCTGATTTCTACACCTTCTTGGGCTGCCATTATTCAACATAAAACATAAAAGCTTTCTATTTGTAATCCACAAGATTTACTAGCTTCTCATAAATCAGAATATATACTAAGCAATTAATGTGGCCCTGTTTAGGCCCAGTGTTGTAACTTTTTCTCTGATACCATATGTAATGTACCTCATAAATCACCATAAATAAATAAATAAAAAATATTTGTACATTTATCCTTGAAAGGTTTCGAGATCTCAAGCAAGTAAGCGTTCTATTAAAAGGATTGAGCCTGAAGGTGTGTTAGAGTCCATACTTTCGTCGACTGTCCTTACTGTCGTCGATTGTCCTTACCATTCAACTTAAGTTTTCTAATCGACGATGTAATGAGTATTTACTCATCACTTCAATGTTTAATTAAGATCCTGAAAATTATAAATACTCTATTATCTGCTAGTACCTATAACACTACCACAGTCTTAACAATACAAACAAATTTGGGGTTTTATGACCACAACCCTACATAAAAATATTACCCTATGTTTGCAATAAAATTGATTCATAATACGGTCTGTTACTTCCATACCTCTATCTGGGATGAAGACTCTCCAACGTTCCCTTACCAGTCGATTCATTACATTATTAGAATTGTTCCCATAACAATAATTTTTTTTCTAGGTTCCTATAGTTTGGGAAACATAACAGAGGTCAATTGGGTTTCGTTGATTATAAATGCCGAACACAAAGCGAAACAAAGGGGCCACGTCGTTTGCCAAAAATGTGAAAATGTGGAAATTCTGTGGACTCAACACTTCGGGGTTCGGGATTTCACGTTTGGAAGTGTCAAACATCAACACACCACAACCTCCAAAAGGGAAAAAAGGAAAGTGGGACCCGCCCATTGTGGTTTCGGGGTTCGATACTTCATGATTTCAAGTATGCAAACAACAATATATATACAAACTTGCGAAAAGTGTCCAGCGTATCAGGATTTCGGGGTTCAGGATCCACATACCACAACTCCCAAAAGGTGAAAAATGAAAGTGGGACCCGCCCATAAGGGTTTCGTGGTTCAGGAATTTGCGAGTTCAACAGTCAAATAAAAACACACAACCAATCCAACAATCGCGAGGAGAGAAACACTTTGTTGAAAATACTCAAGCAACTGAGAGGGGGGGTGAATCAGTGGCTTATGAGCTTAAACAATCTTATAACTTTTAAAATATTATTAATATTCCTTCATGTGGTCATCAACAATATACAACATATGGACAGTAAAAGTAGAGACCATCAGTCACACATAAAATATACACAGAGACAGATTTTCATGAGGAAACCCATAAAGGGAAAAAACCTCTTCTTCTTCGAAATGATAGGCAATATTTTTTCAGTTCTGTACATCATTTACAATTGAGCACCAACTCAATGTGAGGCTGCTACCTCTGTTTTACAAGCTGCAACTTGTTTGAGAGATCCAACTCTCTGGTTTCTCTAGCACCCACTAGAAGGAAGCACCAACTCCCTAAATATTCCAGCACCAACTGGATGGAAGCACCAATTTCCTAAATATTCTAGCACCAACTGGATGGAAGCACCAACTTCCAGTTACACAGGCTCCAACCTGTATAATAGAGAACACCTGTTCTCCCTAGCACCACCTTGCCACCCTGGTTTCTCTGGCTGCAACCAGATGGAAGATACAAATTCCTGTGTTCAAGCTCCCATTTGAACCTCTGAGGACAATAGTCCTCCCGAGCACCTCCCAACCACCCTTAAATATTAAATAATGAATACACAAACAACTTATGCAGATAAATCACTTCTTACCATTTTTAATCTGTTCTGTAAATCTGATCTTCAACAAATTGTTCTGCAATTCTTCTCTTCCTCAACAGGTCAGCTCTGCATCACATTCTTCTGTAATTTTGTTCTTCTTCTTCTTCTCTGTCTGTCATTCTTCTTTGTCTCTCTTTTACATTTCATTCCATTCTGTATATCTATTGAAATTTCATGCTCAACCTCTTCTCCTTTCACCTTTCTTACTGTTTCATGCTTTTTCCATCCAGAACAGCCAAAAAAATTCAGTCTCGCTCATTTGCTTTTATACATGCTTCCTTGACGATTCCACTTCCCCTTCCAATAGGTAATACAAGGACATCTATCTTCTAAACTGAAATGCTAACCGATTTGTCATTATCAGTCCGTTTCTCTTAATGGATTCATAACTGAAGCGTTAATGTGTGAGGAAGAACAACAACCCTCTGATCAATTCAAGATTTATCCGCACCGTTGGATAATCTTTATTATTCTTGCCTTTTAAATCGGGTTTCAGCACTTTCATGCACTAGCCCTCCTGAGCTTAGCTCCCGGTCAATCGTGACCGTCACTCCGTGACCACAACGTTACCCCATCGGGGCTACGGGGTTTGTGATGCCTCAATGCATACACCCGCGGGATTCCTGATCGTCCAAATCCCGACGCTCCTTTCCATGCGCTAGCCCTCCTAATCTTAGGCTTGACCCACATGACTGTCAACACATGACCTTGTTCAAACCTCTCATCGGGGTTTCGACATTTTCGATGTCACCATGCACATGCCTATGGAATTTTCAATCCTCCGATCCCCGATTCTCCAATGAAGGAAATCAACTGTCCAGATCTCATTCTTGCTCCAATGGCTGCGATCAAATCGTGAAATCGCATATCGCGATTTTGGGGTTTTCGTTGTCAAGTGAACACGGGACTCGTCAAACTCCGATTCCTGATTCTCCGATGAGAAAAACTCCAACGACGCCCGATCCTTTGCCACCTGTCCTTGCAGATGGACGGTCCCTATTCCTCCGAGATTTCGAGACTTTCGATGTCTTGATTCACTTGTCACCGGGATCCCCGATTTCTCGATGGCCAATATCCCGATGCCTCACCAGAATGCTGACACATGTCTTGCCCAGATCAACGGCTAGGATTCTCTCTCCAATATCTCGATGACTTGTCCGGGATTTCTCCTCTGCACAGTAGGGCTTAACCCCTGCGCGACTCTTACAGATCCAACGACTGTCGGGTTTTCTTCTCAGATCCTACGGCTCAAATATGTTCTCTCTCTCTGTGTTCCTCCTGAGGCTTAACCTTCGTGTACCTTCTGCAGATCCGGTGACTGACGAGTATCTGCTTCCAATCTGACGGCTCAAATCACTTCTACTGCACGCCTACTCCTGCTCTTAACCTCTGCGCAGCTTCTCTCGATCCAACAGCTGCCGGGATTTCCGAGTGAGATCCGACAACTCTCGGTCTCTTTCCCCTATGGGCTCCTCCTAAGCTCCTCCTCGACGTGTAAACCAACGGTCCAGATCTGTTCTCTTCAGGCCGATCTAACAGATCTGGTTGCTCCCTCCTGAGCTTCCTGCACGTATAAGAACGCTATTCCTCCTGAGCTTATTCTCCTTCGAATCCTTAAAGGATTCCGACTTCTGCGCGTGATCATTCACTGCTTTCGATCATTCACCTCTCTGAACTTTTTCCTCTGTTTGCCTGTCATCTTCACTGTTGCCATCAATGGAAAGCATTCGTTGTCTGTTCACTGAATTTGCCAAAAATCTCCCCCTTTGGCATTGATGGCAACACTTGCATTTAGACCCAACTCTCCTCTACATTCGGCCATTCAGACTCAACTCTCCTTTGCATTAAAAAGAGATATTTTCTCCCCCTTTGACATCAATGTCAAAGAAGAAATATTCTCCCTCTGATCTTGTTGCAAAACAGACTCCCCCTGTCATCTATAAGCATTTAGGAAATTCACCAGATATTCAATAAGCACTCCCCCTGACTAGGTGCACATATTAGACACAAGAGTTTGTAACCCCCAGCTTTTGACAAAGATATCCAAAAGGGGTCGCAGCTAATGGTTTAGTAAAAATATCAGCAATCTTTTCTGTAGAGGGTATATATTTCAGTTGAACAATTCTATTTGATACTTGTTCTCTGAGAAAATGATACTTTATAGGAATATTCTTAGTCTTGGAATGAAGAACAAGATTCTTGGAGACACTTATGGCACTGGTGTTATCACTATGAATTGGAATAGGATCAGTGTAAGTTACCTTCAAATATGCAAGATTTTGTATCATCCATAAGATCTGTGTGCAACAAGTAGCAGCATCAATGTATTCTGCCTCTATAATGGATAATGAAATGGATCCTTGCTTTTTACTAACCCATGCAACTAATGAGTCACCCAAAAAAAATGATCCTCCACTGGTGCTCCTTCTCTCGTCAACACAGTTAGCCCAGTCTGCATCTGAATAGGCAGTTAACTGGAAATTCTGATTTCTAGGATACCACAGTCCATATGTCATTGTTCCCTTCATATATTTTAATTTTCTTTTAACAACTACCAAGTGAGTTTGTTTAGGAGAAGACTGAAGACGACCTACCATTCCAACAACTTACATTATATCAGGACGAGATGTTGTGAGGTACAGAAGACTGCCTATCATTGAATGATATGTCCTTTGTTCAACATGAGGTGAGATATCATCTTTGCTTAGCTTGCAACCAACCACCATAGGTGTGCTGACTGTAGAGGAATCTTCCATCTAAAATTTCTTCAATATCTCTTTCAAATATT
>ML786960.1:300227-320578 GCA_009831015.1 Picea engelmannii
TGATCCTCTTTGGCCATAAGTACAAAGTCATTTGCCTTATCTTCACCGGATGAGTCACTATCGGTGTCTTCTGAGGAATTGTCATTATTTGCAACCAAACTTTTCTTCTTATTATATTTCTTGTACTTGTACTTCTTTTCATCTTTAGAGTTCTGGTCCTTTTTTTGATGGGGACACTTAGAAGCAAAATCACCTATCCTACCACAGTTAAATCATTTGAAGGGAAACTTCCCTTGATATTTTCCTGATCCTTTTTTTAACCTTCTCACAAATTTTGCCTCAATGTCATCAAATTCTGAATCAGTATTGTTGTCTGCTTTAAAAGATGCTTCTCTAGTACTGTATTTATCTTTGTTAATTCTCATTTCATATGCAGTTAGAGTTCCTAGAAGTTGATCAATGGACAGAGTTTTGAGATCATTTAATTCTTCTATTGCAGAGACTTTTGGATTAAATTTATCAGGCAGGGATCTTAAAATCTTTTGAACTAAGAGTGAGTCATCAAACGTCTCACCTAGACCCTTCAAGGCATTTACGAGTTCTTCAACTCTTAAAAAATACTTGCTAATTGTTTCATCTTCATTCATCTTTAGTTGTTCAAATTTCAATCTGTAGGTTTGAAGTTTGGCGCCTTTTACTTTCTCATTTCCTTCATAACTTTTAATAAGTTTATCCCACATTGCTTTGGCAGTATCAAGATGCATCACCTTTACAAACTCAGCTTCAACAAGTCCATTCAAGATAGAATTCATCCCCTTAGCGTTAAAACTAAACTCTAACTTATCATCCTTGTTGGCTAGCACAACAGGCTTTGTATATCCAGTCTCTACTTCATCCCAAACATCAACACCCAAGGCCATTAAATATGTTCTCATTCTAATCTTCCAGAAGACAAAATTTGTTCCATCAAATAGAGGAGGCTTAGAGACTGAAGTCCCTTCATGACTTGTCATGTTTAAGCTTACAGATCGACCTTTAGATAAAAGGAACCCGCTTTGATACCAATTGTTGAAAATACTCAAGCAACTGAGAGGGGGGGTGAATCAGTTTCTTATGAGCTTAAACAATCTTATAACTTTTAAAATATTATTAATCTTCCTTCATGTGGTCATAAAAAATATACAGCATATGGACAATAAAAGTAGAGACCATCAGTCACACATAAAATATACACAGAGACAAATTTTCATGAGGAAACCCATAAAGGGAGAAAACCTCTTCTTCTTTGAAATGATAGGCAGTCTTTTTTCAGTTCTGTACATCATTTACAATTGAGCACCAACTCAATGTGAGGCTGCTACCTCTGTTTTACAAGATGCAACTTGTTTGAGAGCTCCAACTCTCAATTTTCTCTAGCACCCACTAGAAGGAATCACCAACTCCCTGAATATTCCAGCACCAACTGGATGGAAGCACCAACTTTCTGAATATTCCAGCACCAACTAGATGGAAGCACCAACTTCCAGTTACACAGGTTCCAACCTGTATAACAGAGAACACATGTTCTCCCTAGCACCACCCTGCCACCCTGGTTTCTCTGGATGCAACCAGATGGAAGATACAACTTCCTGTGTTCAAGATCGCACTTGAACCTCTGAGGAAAACAGTCCTCTCGAGCACCTCCCAACCACCCTTAAATATTAAATAATAAATACACAGACAACTTATGCAGATAAATCACTTCTTACCATTTTTACTCTGTTCTGTAAATCTGATCTTCAACAAAATGTTCTGCAATTCTTCTCTTCCTCAACAGGTCAGCTTTGCATCACATTCTTCTGTGATTCTATTCTTCTTCTTCTGCTCTGTCTGTCATTCTTCTTTGTCTCTCTTTTACATTTCATTCCATTCTGTATATCTATTGAAATTTCATGCTCAACCTCTTCTCCTTTCACCTTTCTTACTGTTTCATGCTTTTTCCATCCAGAACAACCAAAAAAATTCAGTCTCGCTCATTTTCTTTTATATACGCTTCCTTGACGATTCCACTTCCCCTTCCAATAGGTAATACAAGGACATCTATCTTCACAACTGAAATGCTAACCGATTAGTCATTATCATTCTATTTCTCTTAATGGATTCATAACTGAAGCATTAATGTGTGAGGAAGAACAACAACCCTCCGGTTAGTTCAAGCTTTATCCGCACCGTTGGATAATCTTTATTATTATTTCCTTTTAAATCGGGTTTCAATACTTTCATGCGCTAGCCCTCCTGAGCTTAGCACCCAGTCAATCGTGACCGTCACTCCGTGACCACAACCTTACCCCATCGGGGCTACGGGGTTTGTGATGCCTCAATGCATACACCCGCAGGATTCCCGATCGTCCAAATCCCGGCGCTCCTTTCCACGCGCTAGCCCTCCTAAGCTTAGGCTTGACCCACATGACCGTCAAAACATGACCTCAGTCAAACCTCTCATCGGGGTTTCGAAGGTTTTGATGTCACCATGCACATGCCTACGGAATTCCCGATCCTCCGATCCCCGATTCTCCGATGAAGGAAATCAACGGTCCAGATCTCATTCTTTCTCTAATGGTTGCGATCAAATCGCGAAATCGCATATCACGATTTCGGGGTTTTCGTTGTCAAGTGAACACGGGACTCGTGAAACTCCGATTCCTGATTCTCTGATGAGAAAAAATCTGACGACACCTGATCCTTTGCCACTTGTCCTTGCATATGGACGGTCCCTATTCCTCCGAGATTTCGAGAATTTCGATGTCTCGATTCACTTGTCACCGGGATCCCCGATTTCCTGATGGCCAATATCCCGATGCCTCACCAGAATGTTGACGCGTGTCCTTCCTAGATCAACAACTAGGATTCTCTCTCCAATATCCTGATGACTTGTCTGGGATTTCTCCTCTGCACAGTAGGGCTTAACCCCTGCGCGACTCTTACAGATCCGACGACTGTCAGGTTTTTTTCCCAGATCCTACGGCTCAGATCTGTTCTCCCTCTCTGCGTTCCTCCTAAGGCTTAACCTTCATGTACCTTTTGCAGATCTAGTGACTGACGGGTATCTGCTTCCAATCTGACGGCTCAGATCACTTCTACTGCACGCCTAGTCCTTCTCTTAACCTCTGCGCAGCTTCTCCCACAGCTTCTCCCGATCCAACAACTGTCGAGATTTCCGAGTGAGATCCGACAGTTCTCGGTCTCTTTCCCCTGTGGGCTCCTCCTGAGCTCCTCCTAGACGTGTAAACCAACGGTCCAGATCTGTTCTCTTCAAGCCAATCTGACGGATCCGGTTGGTCCCTCCTGAGCTTCCCGTGCGTATAAGAACGCTATTCCTCCTAAGCTTATTCTCCTTTGAATCATTAAAGGATTTCGACGTCTGCGCGCGATCATTCATTGCTTTCGATCATTCACCTCTCTGAACTTTGTCCTATGTTTGCCTGTCATCTTCACTGTTGCCATCAATGGCAAGCATTCGCTGTCTGTTCACTGAATTTGCCAACACACTTCGGGATTTTAGAGTTTGGGATTTTGTGAGTACAACAATGGATCATCAATACACAACAATTCCAAAAATTCCAAAATGGTAAGGTGAGATTCGTATTTCGGGATTTCAAAATTTTGGGGTTTCGGGGTTTCAAATGTCAAGCAACAACACAAAACATTTCTAGAAGTTCCTAAAAGGTAAAAATGGGACCCATATTTCAGGATTTCAGAATTCGGGGTTTCGGGGTTTCAAATGTCAAACTACAGTACAAAACCTTTCCCAAAGTTCCGAAAAGGTAAAGGTGGGACCCATATTTTCAGGATTTTAGAATTTGGGGTTTCAAGGTTTCAAATGTCAAGCAATAGTGCAAAACATTTCCTGAAGTTCCGAAAAGGTAAAGGTGGGACCAAAATTTTCAGGATTTCAGAATTCAGCATTGCGGGGTTTCAAATGTCAAGCAACAATGCAAAACATTTCATGAAGTTTCAAAAAGGCAAGGTGGGACTCGTATTTTCCGAATTTCAGAATTTTGGGTTTCGAGGTTTCAAATGTCAAGCAACAGCGAAAAAGATTTCTTGAAGTTCCGAAAAGGTAAAGGTGGGACTCGTATTTCGGGGTTTCGGGGTTCAAAAATTCATGAGTTTAGATGTCCCAATTCTCTCATGTAACCAACCTCCAAAATGTGAAAAGTGGAAGCTTTAAGGTTTTGGGGTTCGGAACTTCGTGAGTTTATAATCCATACATCAATATACACGAACCTCCGAAAGGTGAAAGGGAATTTGGAGGAAGTGTTCCTGTCAAAAAAAGTTAAGGAAATAAAAACAAACGCAAAGGGAGAGAGAGCTCCTATTGTAACTCTTCACACTATTTTCATCACTCCTTGGTCTTTAACCTTTGCGGGTACTCTCAAATTTCATTTTCTGGGAGAAATCTTACTTTTGTCTGGGAGACTGAGGGTGTAGAAGGATATGATATACTTTTACTTCACATAATTCTGAACGCCTAAGGACTTAGGAAATTTACACGCACAGAGGGGCACAAAGGATAAAATTCTCTGTATAGGGTAAATTCTATAATATCCACTTAGAGCCTCTTTTAAATCAATGCATTAAACGTCAACAGTACTAGATCTGTGCATCTATGAAAATACATAGTTAAGAATATAATTCCATCAGAGATTGGTCATTAATAAAGATGTTCTGAGGGATCTGAGTTTTGGTTTCCTGGGGGATTTATCTACAAAGAGGATCTCCCTCTTTGTCATTAATATCCTCTTTCTATAGAAATATAACTACATATGTTCTTCACATATATTCCCCATAACAGATAGAAATGGAAAAAACATTACAGTTCCAATTTAATCAATACAATGCCTCAGAAAAATCACTCAGACAGAGAGTGGACATCATTCCAGTTCGGATTTAATAAGACATCGAAATAAAAACATAGTCATTCATAATAGAGAGGGGGTAGATAAAGATATATGAATCCAATCCGCGAGAAGACAAAGGGAACAACCACATTCCTCCCAACCGTAGAACAGAGCAGCCAAAGTCACTTGCCTGATTCACCCTCTATCCTGTCCATGAATCCATGAGGGTGAACTTGGAAACTCCTCCTTAGCAATGTCCTTCAATTCCAATAGTTATCCTCTTGCCTCACACTTACTCAACAGTGTTCATAACAACAAGACAATTCTATTTCAGCGGACTCCTCTTGCCTCACACTCAATCCGCAATGTTCATAACAGGAAGAGAGCTCGGGAATTCTTTCCAAGCATACTTGGCAGCATCCTTCCTCCTCGCATATGCTATATATATATATATTCTTGCCTAGGTATTTTCCCTCCTTTGGGGATTTTCGCAGCTTTCTTAATCCCTGATTTTCAGGGGCTTCCAGTGGCCAAATCTTTGATCTTCCACTTTTAATCATCCACCCAGATCCAGTTCCAACTTGTTCCCCACTCATGGAGTCATGGTCAACTGATTTTTAACATGGTTGTTCCATTTGTCCTCCTACAGCTAATATAAAATGTTCTATTGTGATACAAGTGTCATAGTAAAATAGCTAGTTGAGTCCAAACAGATCTCTGCCCAACAATTACAATAATTAAATACAATTATTAAATTCGAAATTCGTAATTTCCATAAATGGCAAAAATTTTCCAGATTCTAATTTTCCTAAAATGGAAACAAATTTCCAGCACACAAAATAAGAAATATTTTATTTTTGGGGGATGTCACACAATGTCTTTATAGGACAATCTGTTTATGAGTTGTTTATATGAAAATGTTATTATAATGGTATTTATTATTATTATTTTATATGACAACTTGGTTATTATGGTTTGTATGACAATGTTTGATTGTATGACAACTTCTTGATAGGAAAGCATTTATTTTTTCGATATTGATGCAGGAGCATCTCTCCACGTCAACCAACCAGCCATGTCAGTGAATTCAAATCGCGTGTAGAAGAGAGGTGCAGTCCTCATTTAAAATTAGAATGAATGTAATTAAATGTTTTAGGTTGTTGAGCCATGAAGCCGTGCCTTTGTGCAGGCGGTAGGTAGATAGGTCTTTAATGTTTTGTAAGGCTGAGATCTAGATACGGTTTGTGGACTAGACAACCCATTCAATGCCTTTGAATAGGGTAGGTAGATTGGAGGGAAGCGCTCGAAGATCCCCTCTTGTAAAAGATCAATTTCAATCTCATTTTGGAGAGAGTTGTAATGGTGGTAGAGAGTCTGGGAGGAGAGAGCAAAAGGGAAGAGATGAGACCTTGTTACAGGTCGTGCTTAGGCATACCATTGTAACAGGCATTTTCCATTTTAATACAAACAACAGTTTTTCCTGCATATTTCTGGTGTTAAATGAATGTCTATGTGTGTTCTTATTATGTTGTGAATGTATGTTATGTTTATGCATTTACAGGAGTTGGTTTGGTTTTAAGGATTGAGAGGTCTTTGAGGCTTCACACCAGGAGGGTGTGACAGAACACTACGGGTTTTGATAGTCGTGCATAGAGGGTGCATTTATGAACTCTACAGAGTCAGATAGAGGTGTGTTAGGTGGGCACAGAAGCTGAAATCAACAACTCGGGAGGAAGACCTCAAGGTTGTTGAATACCTTAGAGGCAAGGCTATGTATGAGAAGACACAGTTGCAGATAGAACCTCTGAGGAGTTCTGCAAGAGCTCTGCCAAGTGGGTATTGAGCATATGCATGGTGATGCATTGAGAAGAAATCTGTTGTGAGTTCAGACAGGAGAACCAAAATCACTAAGGATTCTGAGAGTTCTGCCAGGAGGGCATTGAGCAGGTGCATAGGGTGTACAGGAGAAGACATAAGCTCTGAGGAGTTTTGTACAAATCTGTCAGGCGGGCATTGAGTCAGTGTGCAAATAGGCACAGAAGGAACTCTTTGAGTTCTGTAATTGGAGGAAGAGTCCACTAAAGGATCTTTGCAGGGTTGTTGAACACCCTGAGTGCTCAGCAAGAGGTTGCGTGAGTAGAGGATAGCCAAGAGGGAATCCAAATTCTCCATCTGCAGGAGAAAGGGAAAAAGGATAAAATCCCTTAGGGGTTTGAGTAATTGAGAAGCTCAGAAGATATAGCATCGTGTGTTTGAAGACTCTGCAAGGAGTGCAGGAGTCACAGAATCCCTCAAGGATTCGAAAGCAAATCTCAGGAGGAATAGTGCTTTCAACGCACAGAGTGTAACTGGAAGGAGTGCAGAAGCCGTAGAACTCTTTGAAGAGTTCAGAGTCCCCAAACCTCAGGAGGGTCAGCATTTTCATATACGAGTGGGAGGACTCAAGTCAAAGAGTTCGCAGAGAAGAAAGAAGGCAAAGGTTGAGGCCTTTGAGAAATTGGAATTCTTCCAAGTTTGGGAAGAAAGCGCAAAAGTTCGGGAGGAGACACAGTAGCCGTTAGATCAGGCTGAAGAAAAGAGATATGGACCATTGATTTCACACGTCCAGAAAGAAGTAGAGAAGTACATAGAAGGGACGGATTTGAACCGTCAGATATTGAACCTAGTACCCGTCAGTCGTTGGATCTGACAGGACTTGAGAGGGAGTTAACCCCTCATACAGCAGAGCAGAGGAGACGAAAGTCCTGAAATGCATTGGTGCATCTAGATATCGGCGTTCGAGATATCGAAGGTCTCGAGGTCTCGAGGTTGGGACATTACAAGCCCCAAAACAGTGAAATAGATCAAAGTCATTTGTCCGAGAGAAGACATGTGTCGCGAGATCGCCCATATCGAGGATTCAGACATTGGAGGTTAGAAAGGGAAGTCCTTCGACTTCGCGAGTAGCAAAGTCGTGAAGAGATTAGGGTCGTCCATCTGAGGAGGAAAGGTGGCAGAGATCTATGGATCTCATAAACTTGGGAGTTCGCAAGGTGAGAGCCCAAACGTTGGGTGCTCCAAGTCACGAAACCGTGAGAGAATCACAACCGTCTGTTAGGAGGAGGACAGGTGGCAGAGATCTAGGGATCTCGTGAACTCAGAGGTTCACAGGGTGAGAGCCCAAAGATTGAGTGCTCCAAGTCACGAGAGGCGAAATCGTGAGGAGCATGGATAGCCATCGGATCCAGGTCAAGGGAGGACTGTTGGATTAGGAACCCCATCGCATTTCGCACATTTGGGGGTTCGGAGGTTAAGAGGGGTCACTTTCGACTGCAGAAATCACAAAGTGCCGAGAGCCAAGACATGAGTGTGGACACATGGAAGAACCTCAAGGTAGGGCCTGCGTGATCGACAGGTGGACACACATCGCCTAGAGAAGGGAGTCAATGGCCCGTTGACTTCTTGTGTCTCGAGGATTCGTGAGGTAAGAGCACGAGAGATCAACCCTTTGACTCGTGAAGTCGCGAGTAGCGAGGATGTGAGAAGAAAAGTCAACATCACTTCTCGGTGAGTTCGTGAAGGGAAGATGCCAAGACTTGACGATGAAACTCGTGAAGGCGTGAGTAGAGAAAGGTGTTAGTGCTTAGCCTAGATGGAAATCACGCAAGGAAGGAGCTAGCAGAAAAGAGCCAAAACCATTTCGTGATTTCGGGTCTCACGGGATTGGAGAAGGAAGAGTCAGAGTTCTGACTCGCGAACTCGCAATATCGTGAGATTTTCGACAAGAGACTTTGGGTTAGGCCCTTGGTCATAGCGTTGTGGACGCTTGGGGAGATAGGATCTCGCGCCTCGTGTTGTTCACACATGGGAGTTCCCGAAGGACCTGTGAATCGAATTGAGATTCCAGCAAGGAATCGAAAGAGCCGATTCAGCTCATGAATTAAACTGAATGATCCTTAATACCAGGAGGTCGTGCAGAGACTCTATCAAGACAAAGTCAGCATCTATATCAGGTGGTATCAGATCTTGCTTCTTGCTTGTATATTTCAGGCAAGGGAAGTCGAAGAAGGAGAGCACTCTGATACACACATCAAGTGGTATCAGAGCAAGAACTTTGTCTCTATACTGTAGGTAGAGAGGGAAAAAGAAGGCAGGGTATTGGAATATTTGTAGATGATTGGTTGTAGGTAAGTAGCGATCAAGGAGACAGTCAGGAGGATTGCAGAAGAGGCTAGAAACACTCAAGATTTCAGAGTGACAACAACAGGTTTTCCAGGAGAGAAGACAAAAACATTGATATGGCTACTGAAGGCCATAGATATTTTGGAAAGAAAAACCCAGAGATGATGAGAGAAGCTGAATGGGATGAAGAACTCACTGATATGAACACGAGGATGGATGAACTTACATTGGATATGCAACAGAATGCAAGGTCAAGATGGGTATATGAATGGCCCATGAAGACAAAGATAAAATGGCCAGTCAAGGAGTTGATGGATAAAATACAACATAGGTTGTTAAGAAGGTGGTTGAGGCATGATGAAAACCTCAACAGACCAGAGAAAAGGGTCCAGATGTGTGAGCCAGAGAGAAATGATGCTAAGAATGAAATGGGATCAGTTAATGATCTCAAGCACTGCCAGGAGGCCATAGAATAAATTTATGATTGCCAGGTGGGAAAAGAGTTGATATCAGCTGAGGATCTCATAGAATGTTATGAGGACAACCAAGGAATTTCACCTTTCCAGGTGGGAAATGGATCAAGATCGCTACGAGATCTCATGGACTACTAGTAGGGCAGCAGAGAGTTTTCAATTTTCCAGGTGGGCAAGGATGAGAAGAAGAGACTATCTGAGGGTCTCATAAACTCTGAGGTGAGCTTGGATCAATATATGCAGTTGATAGAAGAAGAATATCAGGAGAATATTTTTATTATTGGAGGAATTCAGATATTCCTGCCACATAGCCCAGAGGAGGCAAAAGTCTGTGTTGTAGAGGAAACAACAGCATAAGCAGTACAGTCAGCTGAGACTGTCAAGGAAGAATTGGAGCAGACTTGGGAAGCTGCCCAAGAATAAAAAGAGAATGAGCATTCTGAGGAGTGTCTCAACGATTTCAGCCAGGAAACTGAGGAAGCTACAACACTGAAGCTGGCAGTAGAAGAATCCGAAGAGTAGGCATATAGATTACTCACTCCATGGGAGATGGAGCTGGAGATGCTGGAGGATTGGATGAACAATCCAGGGCCAACAGGAAAATTGACAGGAGTTGAGCTGTCAGAGAAGGTGACTGAACAACAGGTCAGTCAGGAAGAGACTGCAGCGATGAAGTCTGTAGCAGAGTGGACACTCAGTGCCACAGAAGATGATGAAGATGAAGAAGATGGCAAGGGAGATCACAGTGATCTGCCCAATTGCAGAAAATTTTTGTAGCTGAGGAGACTACATGAATAGGGCCAGCCAATGGAGAAGCTGGACGAAGTGATCGAGGAGGTTAGAGAGTTGATGATCAGATCATAAGAGACTGCCAGAAAGAAGAAGCTGAGTAGAGAGGCAGAAGAAGAAACAACAACAACAACAACAACAAAAAGATGGAGCAGGTGAACAACTCCAGGAATTTGTTTGGGATCCAGGAGGATTTCAACAGCTGAGATGGGAAGCTCATGAGCAGCGGCTCATGAATTTTGCAACTGAGGAGTATGATGTATGAGCATCTCTCCACGTCATCCAGCCAACCATCTAGCCACGTCAGCGAATTCAAATACCGTGTTGAAGAGAGGCACAGTCCTTATTTAAAATTTGAATGAATGTAATTAAATGTTTTAGGTTGTTGCGCCATGAAGCTATGCCTTTGCATAGGATGTATGTAGATAGGCCTTTAATGTTTTGTAAGGCTAAGATCTAGATCCGATTTGTGGACGAGACAACCCATTCAATGCCTTTGAATAGGGTAGGTAGATTGGAGGGAAGCGCTCGAAGAGCCCCTCTTGTAAAAGATCAATTTTGATCTCATTTTGGAGAGAGTTGTAATGGTGGTAGAGAGTCTGGGAGGAGAGAGCAGAAGAGAAGAGCCGAGACCTTGTTACAGGTCATGCTTAGGAACACCATTGTAACAAGAATTTTCCATTTTAATACAAACAACAGTTTTTCCTGCATATTTATGGTGTTAAATGAATGTCTATGTGTGTTCTTATTATGCTATGAATGTATGTTATGTTTATGCATTTGCAGGAGTTGGTTTGGTTTTCAGGCTTGAGAGGTCTTTAAGACTTCACACCAGGAGGTTGTGACAGAACGCTGTGGGTTCTGATAGCCGTGCACAGAGGGTACATTTCTGATTTCTGTGGAGTCAGACAGAGGCGTGCCAGGTGGGCACAGAAGCTGAAATCAACAACTCGGGAGGAAGACCTCAAGGTTTGTGAATACCTTGGAGGCAAGGCTGTGTATGAGAAGACACAGTTGCATATAGAACCTCTGAGGAGTTCTGCAAGAGCTCTGCCAAGTGGGTATTGAGCATATGCATGGTGATGCATTGAGAAGAACTCTATTGTGAGTTCAGACAGGAGAACCAGAATCACTAAGGATTCTGAAAGTTCTTCCAGGAGGGCATTGAGCAGGTGCATAGGGTGTACAGGAGAAGAAAGAAGTTCTGAGGAGTTCTGTACAAATCTGCCAAGTGAGCATTGAGTCAGTGTGTAGATAGGCATAGAAGAAACTCTTTGAGTTATGTAATTGGAGGAAGAGTCCACTAAAGGATCTTCGCAGGGTTGTTGAACACCCTGAGCGCTCAACAAGAGGTTGCATGAGTAGAGGATAGCCAGGAAGGAATCCAAATTCTCCATCTACAGGAGAAAGGGAAAAAGGATAAAATCCCTTAGGGGTCTAAGTAATTGAGAAGCTCAGAAGAGATAACATCATGTGTGTGAAGATTCTGCAAGGAGTGAGAGAGTCGCAGAATCCCTCAAGGATTCGAAAGCAAAGCTCAAGAGGAATAGTGCTTTCATCTCACAAAGCGTAACTGCAAGGAGTGAAAAAGCAACATAACTCTTTGAAGAGTTCAGAGTTCCCAAAGCTCAGGAGGGACAACGTTTTCATATACGCGTGGGAGGACTCAAGTCGAAGAGTTCGCAGAGAAGAAAGAAGGCAAAGGTTGAGGCCTTTGAGAAATTGGAATTCTTCCAAGTTTGGGAAGAAAGCGTAGAAGTTCGGGAGGAGACACAACAACCATTAGATCAGGTTGCAAAAAATAGATCCGAACCATTGATTTCACACGTCCGGGAAGCAGTAGAGAAGCGCATAGAAGGGACGGATTTGAACTGTCGGATCTTGATCCCAGTACCCATCAGCCGTTGGATTTGAGAGGACTTGCGAGGAAGTTAACCCCTCATACAGTAGAGCAGAGAAGACGAAAGTCCTGAAATGCATTGGCACATCGGGATATTGGAGGTCGAGAGGTCGAGAGGTCGGGACATTACAAGCCCCGAAACAGAGAAATAGATCAAATCCGTTCGTCTCAGAGTGGACACATGTCGCAAGATTGCCCATATCGAGGATTTAGAAATCAGAGGTTAGAAAGAGAAGTCCTTCAACTTCGTGAGTAGCGAAGTCATGAAGAGATCAGGGCTATCCATCTGAGGAGGACAGGTGGTACAGGTCTACAGATCTCGCGAACTCAGGAGTTCGCAAGGTGAGAGCCCAAACGTTGGGTGCTCCAAGTCGCGAAGCCATGAGAGAATCGCAGTCATCCATTAGGAGGAGGACAGGTGTCAGATATCTAGGGATATCGCGAACTCGGAGGTTCACAGGGTGAGAGCCCAAAGATTGAGTGCTGCAAGTTGTGAGAGGCGAAATCGCGAGGAGCGTGGATAGCCATCGGATCCAAGTCAAGGGAGGACCATTGGATTAGGAACCCCATTGCATTTCTCACATTCGGGGGTTCGGAGGTTGAGACACGCGTGTGGATGGGTGGACTAACCTCAAGGTAGGGCCCGCGCGATGGACAAGCAAACACACGTTGCCTAGAGAAGGGAGTCAATGCCCCATTGACTTCTCACGTCTCAGGGATTTGTGAGGTAAGAGCATGAGAGCTCAACCCTTCAACTCACGAAGTCACGAGTAGTGAGGATGCGAGAAGAAAAGTCAACATCGCTTCTTGGTGAGTTCGTGAAGGGAAGATGCCAATAATCGGTGATGAAACTCATGAAGGCGCGAGTAGCGAAAGGTGCTAGCACTTAACCTAGCCGGCGGTTGCGTAAGGAAGGAGATGACAGAAAAGAGCCAAAACCATTTCGTGATTTCGGGTCTCATGGGATTGGAGAAGGAAGAGTCGGAGTTCCGACTCGTGAACTCGCGAGATCGTGATATTTTTTACAAGAGACTTTGGGTTAGGCCCTTAGTCATAGCGCTATGGGCGCTTGGGGAGATAGGAGCTCGCGCCTAGTGCTGTTTTCACAGGGTAGTTCCCAAAGGACCTGTGGATCGAATTGAGATTCTAGCAAGGAATCGAAAGAGATGATTCGACTCATGAATTAAACTGAATGATCCTTAAGACCGGGAGGTCGCACAGAGACTCTGTCGAGACAGAGTCAGTGTCTGTATCAGATATACACAATGAATTGGTAATGCTTTATGCACAACGAATTTATTGTAGTGCTCCAGTTTAAATAGTGAATTATAGGACAACGATTCTATACACTTAATTCATGCAATGGTTGGACAACAAAATTAATATAGGAATGGAAGCAATTGCTCACATATTTATCCAGAAATAGCATCGCTTTTAATAGCGTTTTGTATATTGTTGATAGCATTTTATATATTATTGGTATATGATAAAAGGACATAGGTTGTTGGTTCCCTTAGAAATAAATGAATTGAATTCATTTTATTGCAATCATCTTATGAAATTTTATTGATTGTAAAGAAGAGTTGTGGATACTATTAGTTACAAGAACCCTACCTTTAGGGAAGGAAGGTAGGAAAGTAGACAACAATATAGGGTACAAGTGCACTTATATCACATTGTTTTATTTTTACTCATTAGGGAAGGAAGTAAAAAAAATGTTATATTTGTTTGAGGTTACAACCAATGATGAAATGATAAAATGGTCAACAAGAAATGACAACATGCCATATATTCATGTGATGGATAAACATTGAAAACCATGTATGTAGTGGTAATCATGATGGTAGGGATATGAATCAACAACCTATTTGTAAAGAATGTGAAGTGAATGCAAAGTTTCACATGAAATAGGAAGTAATTAATGATGAAAGATAAGGTTATTCTTAGGGTAGGAATTCCCAATGAGAATGCTAATAAGTTATTAAGAATTGGATCGAATTTTAGGGAATATCAATATAACATAAAAGATATCTAATCCAAGGAATTGAGATAGACCTCACCAATAGTATAATTATCACTATAATTATTACCATAAAGGGGGTTTCTTACCTTAATCATTTAATATTATTTTAGAAAGGATATTTTCTATCTGAAGTAGAATATTTATATGCATATAAAAATGATGAATGCTACTTAGCTGAGAAAACTAAAATTGATGTTTTTGATGTGTTTGAATTGTATTATGTCCAAGAATTGGATCAACTCTAAATTATTGAAACCCTTGCCAAGTGTAGGAATTGGAAGGGAGTTTCTATGATCTCATCTATTTCCATGTGTTTTGATTTCTCAAGTATGAGCGATGTGATAATTTGAAAATAAATACAACATATTAATGTTCATATATGCAAGGGAGAAGAATTGTTGAAATTTATATCAACTTGTTAAGATATTGATGAATAAATGTGTGGTATTGTGCATGTAGGAATGCATAGAGATAGACATTGTTACATATGTATTGAATTTGGCATGATAAAAAAAAACTATAGTTGTTTTGGTTTTGTATCCAAGACTGAATATGGAAAAATATAATTTTGAAGAGATTAGTAAAGAAATGTTGTATGTTGTGCCAGGGTTACTGTCATGCCTATTGCCTTGAAATGACATGATTCCTATTGAGGTGATCATTGCGTGCCCCGATGAATAGAGGTGAATGATAAACTGACCTAATTCTATGCTTCCCGATGTGGGCATTGTTCACTATAATGGTTGTTGGTATTTGGTTTGTAACGCCTTATTGCATTTGGTTGTGCACGTCGTAGAGGTATCTAGTTACTGGTCATCTTGGTTGTGTCGGGCGGGTAGTCATTTTTATTCGTCCTTTGATTATTGCATGTTTTCTCTAGTTACCTGATGTGCTAGTATGCTGATTCATTTTTTATTGTTGCTTGATCTGCGTGCATTGTGTTCGTCGTCAGTTTGCGTTGTTTAAATTTTATCGTTGTTGTCGTCCTTCTTAAAAAAAATAATTTTTTTTTGTGTTGCATCGCATATAGTCGTAACAATGGGGCCGTTACATTTCGGCACTTTGAAATCGATTCTCTGTGAAATTTCTCTTCAATTCAACTTTATCAGCCCATACAGGCTCAGTGCTGAAAACTACAGCTTTGATACCATATTGTAAAATCCCCAACATCCAACTGGGCTATGCCACGTAATTTTTTTTGAACTGTATACAAATTAAAACATATACACAGAGAAAATATTGTAGAAATTTATATATATAACTTAAAATAGACAAATAAATTCTTCAAATGCATAGATTCATACAAAAAAATAATAAAAATACACATGCAACACACATAAGAAAAACCCATTAAAATAAACTCATAAATAATAATGCAACATGTAATTTAACACACAATTGAAACTTATCTTGGTAAGGATATCATCAATTGCATGAAAACCTTCCATGAGCCTCCCAGCCTTAGACCACATTGCTCATCACTCTCAGCAGTGGGTCACCCCCAAGCTGGGAATAAAATCCACCCGGGTAAAGGGATTCCTAACCAGAATGATGTATCTCAAACAACAGGAAATACTACATCACAAGTGCCAAGTCAAACTAACAACCTATAGTCCCCCATTATCCACATGACTATCCCACCCCAGGAAGTGTTCCCCTTCTCTGCTCAACAGTCCTTTGGCTGCCCCACTTCCTTTTCGGGCTTCAACAACAGGATGAACAAGAAGTAACAGAGCCCTGTAGCTGCAGTTTGGCACCTTACGGAAATAAATTCCCAGCAATTCTCTCACCTAGAGAGAAATTTCTAACGGGCCTAACAAACCACCTCTTCAATATCCCATGGGCCTGGCAACCCACTTCTTCAATCCATCTCCCAATCTAACCAGGTACAGATACAGGTATGGGTATGGATACGGGTACATGTATAGGTACAAAGGAAAACTGAATGACTGAGTGAATGATGATGGAATGAATGGGAAAAATGAACTAAGTCCAAACTATATGTATGCATGTTCCCAACTTGACACTTGTCATGTTGAGAGCTACTTTGGCCCACTTGTCCCCATCCTTAGAACTTAGGATAAAATAAGTATCCATACTTTATACTTTAAGGAATATCAATATAATTTTTCTTTTTGTCTTAAGCTTCTATCTTGGCCCTTTTCCTTAACTTTTATCCCCCCCCCCTTCCCTAACTAGTGGAGTTTAGTCCCCCATACTCTTTTATCGTGGCTGGTCTACACGTAGTGTTGTATTATATTAATGATAAGACAGATACAAAAATAGGCTCACTGGGCTTTATCATCTAGGCTCTTCAACCTAATTCAACACATAAGCCTCCCAACTTATAATAATTGCTCACCATCCTATAAAACACAACATATACACAAAGTTTCCCTATCCTCAAAATTGTGTGCACTTAAGTTTGTTGTGTGTGGTATCCTAGAATGTGCACACTTCATCATTTTAGTGCACATTACATGTGCGCACTATACCATGGAAGGTGCATACAAAAACAATATCAAACAACTCACCATCTTAAGTACATTTTCATTTACATTTACAGTTGGGGTTCATCCTAGGGGTATTACATTAGAGATGATGAGCATGCACATGCCAACTCTTCTTTAGATGAGAGTTATTATTCATAGGATTCAAATGATTCAGATATCGATTTAGTACAATCAAATTTAGAGTCAGTGCATGCAGATGCAGTTGCAGAGCCAGAGCCAAAGCCAAGGCCCAAGTGGGCCAATACTACTCTTCAGGATGCAGGAGATCTTGATGGTGATCGAGCTGATACTAAGAGGACTCGATATGATTTCCAGGAGCCTCCTCTTGAACTCACTTCCACTAAATTGATGCCACCCATGCATCTTTTCTTGGTTCAGTCTTCATATCCACAGTCCTATGGCGAGGCTGTCGGGAATCCCTTTTGGTAATCTGCCATGAAGGAGGAGTACAACTCCCTCCTCGAGAAATATAATTTGGATTTGGTTCTCCTTCCTATAGGAAGGAAACTTGTCAGGTCCATATGGGTCTACAAGACCAAGAGTGTAGTGAATGGACATGTTAGTAGATACAAATCCAGGATAGTTTCCAAAGGCTTTCAACAGGTGCATGATATTGACTATGATGATACCTTCTCTCCAGTAGTGAATATTGATTCCATACATTTGGAACTTTCCATTGCGGCAACCAAAGGATGGTAAGTCCATTAGATGGATGTGAAGAATACATTTCTTCACAAATATCTCTATGAGTAGATCTATATCGAGCATCCCCAGGAATTTGTGCAGGATTCATATTTGATATGTCGACTGAAGAAGTCTCTTTATGGCCTCAATAAAACCCTGAGGGCATGGTATGCCATGATGGAATCCTACCTGTTCTCACCGAATTTTGTACGTTGTAAGTCAGACATGAATGTTTACATGCTCAGGACGGTTGATCCACTTCTACTCCTAGTTTTGTATATTGATGATTTTTTGATCATTGATTTCTCGAGTTCATTGATTTCTCAAGTCAAGAGAATTATGCATGACAAGTTCTTGATGACGAACATAGGTCCGCTACATTTCTTCCCTAGACTCGAGATCATTCATGATGCATCAGGCATCAAACTCTCTCAGGCGAAGTATGCACGAGATATCCTCGAGAAATTTCACATGAAAGACTACAAGTCTGCCCTAAGTCCTTTTCGGTCAAGATTCATACTTGAGGATGGCGAGGACACTCTAATAGTAGACAACACAATGTACAAAAAAATAGTGGGGATCTTGTTGTATCTCACACACTCCAGACCAGGCCTCTCCTATGCAGTTGGAGCAGTCTCTAGGTTCATGCAAGAGTTGCATGAGCTACATTGGGAGGTTGCAAAGCATATCCTTCAATACGTACAGGGTACCATCACCTTTGGGATTCACTATGTAAAATAATCTACAATGGACCTCGTTGGGTTCACTAATTTTGACTGGGCTAGTGATAACATTGAACGCAAGTCCACATATGGTTACTCACTCAGTTTGGGTTCTGGGCCCATCTATTGGTTGAGCAAGAAGCATGTTGTTATTTCTCTATATTCAACCGACATAGAGTATAGAGGGGTAGTCAACATAACCATTTAGGATATGTGGCTACAACATTTTATCACTGAGTTGGGCATTCAATTTCACCAACTGATCATCATCTGGTGTGACAACCAAAGCACTCTAAATTTCTACAAAGATCCAGTTCAGAGGTAGTAGATGAAGCACATCGAGATCCACATGCACTACATAGGGAATTTAGTACATGAGGGGATCATAAACCTTGAATTATGTCCTTCGACAGAACAAACTGCAGACACCTTCACCAAGACCTTCACTCAGAAGAAGTTCCATTATTTGCCCAACCGTCTTGGAATGAAGGACACAGTTTCCTAGAAATTGTCAGTTCTTCTATTTTTACATACATTTTACTTTGATGTGGGGNTCCCTCTTTCCTCATTTATTTCAATGTATCTTTTGTATTTCGGTACCTAACATGGCCTCGTTGTCGAGAACCATTCTTTATTTTCACCATAGTGATGTTCAGGGCGAGTGTTGGAGATACTTCACATACACCTAGGAATTATTTTTCCTAAGGTTTTCCCTATGTTTACTAGTTATTATTCAGTCTCCTATAGTCTAGGTAGAATATTCTTGTAGGAGAATATTCTCTTCACTTCACACTTCAGTTTGATCAATTGAGTGGAGTCTAGATGCCACATTGGGGTCATCACCATGCAACATTGGGATCATCACCAACTAATTCACATTATCCTTGGGATTATCACCAAACTAGAACATTACTCATGATTCCCTGATCTCCTCCTCACGTCACTTAGTTTTAGTCAGTTAATTGAAGGTTGAGAGACTAGTTAACTCAAACTAGGTGGCAGTTAACTCTCGTAACTTCCTAAGAGACTAGACTAGGTGGAAATTAATTCTCGTAACTGCTGGTGTGTGTTGAGATCACTCTAGAACACCACTATGGCACATTTTCTTCTCCTCCAGTTCGCATTAGTTGATTTATACAGAGTAAATCATGTGTAAATTATCATTCATTCATTTGGTTAATGATAATTCTTCCATTCTTTCTCTCATGTTTCTCTCCTTTCTCATATTTTATCTGCAAATTGTGTTTGCCATTTGCTAGCTAGATATTATCTGTGTAGGTTCATCCACATTTACAAATTGGACAAGAGGAGGTCCACTTCAAGTTAATGTTTAGTTTTGTAGGAGGATCCGTTAGTTGGATGTCAAAGATTCAAAAAATAGTTTCTTTTTCCACTACCGAGGAATAATATATTACTATCTCACATCCATGCAAAGATGGAATCTAGTTAAAGGGTCTTTTGAGTGAGGTTGTAAGAGTGCAGGACCATGTGTGTATATTATGTGATAGTCAAAGTGCTATCCATTTTGGCACCAATCCAACTTATCACAACAAGACTAAGCATATTGATGTCAAGTACCATTTTGTAAGATAGGTTGTTGATGGAAGTGGAGTAGCTGTTAGGAAGGTTCATACCTAGAAAAATTGTATATACATGTTTACAAAACCGGTACCATTAGAGAAGTTGTTGTTAAGTCTGTCTTCTCTTGGCTTGCAGAAAAATTGATGATTGAATTTGTTGGGTAGTATTAGGAATTGTTGTCAAGGTGGAGATTGTTGGATGGTGACAACTCATCACGACAGTTACATTCATTTATGTTCCTCTCACATGGCTATGGTTTCCAAATTTTTGGTTCTTAATCTCTCCTATTGTATTTTGGTTAAAATGATAAACCCGCAAGGTGCTTTGTTGTATTTTGTAACCTTGTTTTTATTTGTTCTTTTAAAACAGAAAGAAATAAGATATTTGTTGTTCAATCTATTCATTTTTGTTCCCATTAACTCTATGATTGCAGACTTTGTAACTCATTGTATGTAGACCCTCTAACTTTCTATTTCCAAGCCCTTTTATTTTCTCAAATTGCAAGTCATGTTCCTCAACAATTGTAGGTACAAATAAATCAACCAACAAATTTACACATAAAATATTTAAATTAATAATTGAAAGTTATTTTTTAATTTACACTAAAAGAATTTAAATTTCATACCAATTTTTTTCTTAATAACTCTTAATTTGTTTACATTTTTTTTTTAATAAAATTTAAAAA
>ML786960.1:320628-337142 GCA_009831015.1 Picea engelmannii
ATAACAATGCTAATAATGCAAGCTATGATTTTATAAAGACGACATTTCATTTAAAAGTCTCAATAATAAATTTACAGTTTGATGCCCCATCACGATAAAGGATAGGGGTAATACTTCTCAAATGAATTCCCTATGAGAGTTTAGAGATTCTAAACTACTGGAGTATATTTTATTGAATTGATTTCATAAGAAAGTATAAAAAAATGCATATTAAACTACGTTTGTTTGGTGAAATCTATTCATATACACTAGTGAGTATTTTAATTTTTTTTGTTCATATTTAATATAACTAGTATTTTAAAAAGATTTTTGTTCTTATTTAATATGATTTTAGTCCATTCTTCAATATCTTTGTTCTCATTAACCTCTTAAGTACCTTCCAAATATTATTTGTAGTCTTTAGAGAGTGATTATGCTTGTGCTGTAAGAGGCACATGGGCCCCATCTTCTTGGTTGCATAATTTTTGTGTTAAATGACGAGGTTTCTCCTATCTTTTTTATATAGCTTTACGAGGTGCATTTTGGTTGCAAATGGTATGCTTACAAGGAATGTAGTGGATTAAGTACATCTTGGAGCTCTTTTCCCTGGGGAGAAATCTACTGGTCAAACATTGGTCAATGTTTCTTTTATTTAGGAAGAATCAAAGAATATATTTAGATAGGTTATATAATTTTTGGGTTGAATAACAAGGTTTTTCCTATCCTTTCTACCTAGCTTTACTAGGTGCATTTTGGTGGCAAATTGTATGCTTACGAGGAATGTAGTGGATTAGACACATCTTGGAGCTCTTTTCCCTAGGAAGAGATCTACTTGTCAAGCATTGGTCGATGTTTCTTTTATTTAGAAAGAATCAAAGAACATATTTAGATAGGACAGTCAAATAAGGAACCACAAAGATTTTGTTGACACATTTATTTGTTCAATTCTCACTTTGATGGTTATGGTGGCAAGGAGTTTATCTATTGGATAATGTTTTAAAATTCATTTCAATTAATTTGTGATTTTTCCCTCCTTTTAACAAGAGAAACATCCTTTATTAGTAAGGGGCACTAACAAACCACATTCCTTGTGTGGAAATAATATCAACATATGGTTCTTTGCTCAGATTCCAAAAGTTTGTTTGATACATAAAATTTTCATGCTATCTAAACTTTCATTATAAACCATTTGGATAAGTCCATATCTACACAAATTTGAGTGAATTTAGTGATGTGTTTAGTCTCTATTTATTATCTTTCAAAATAAAAATTTTCTATCACATTGCGAGCCTCATGCAAATGTTCAAAAGACAAAAATTTCAATGGGAGATTGTGGATTCTTAATCATACTAGAGTATTAGAGAGGCAGTTTATGGATGGATTAAAAGTGTAAGAACAAGTAATGTTTCACCCAAAAATGTGGTCCAACATTAAGAATAAGCTCTCAATCAACAACACCAAACATGATAATTAAAATATTGGAAAAATGGTAAATATGGGATTCCTCTCAAATTTATGATTTCTAGGAGGAGATCCAAGAGTAGATATCCACCAAATGCAGCTAAAGGCCATTAAAGTGACCAATCACCATGCTTAACATAAAATATGGTATGAATTAAGGATCTAGATTAAATGGAATAGATGGAATAACCACATGCTTAATCAATCAATTGTGACTAAACTTTATCAAGAAGTTCCAAGGAGAATAAAAAAACTAGAGGATGAAGTTTTAATCTTATTCAAAATCTAAGATGAGAAAAGATAGTGGTGGCTAAAGAAACAAGCACTAAAAGGGTTTAGTGTAAAATCTTAGTGATGTCATTAATCTCTTCTTAAAAGAAAAAGCTTCATTTTTAAATAATTTTAAATATTTATTTATCAATATAAAAGTAACAATTAAATCATATATTTATTTAAATTAAAATGTAAACTAATCATTTAATAACAATGTGACATTTAATATTAATATTAATAACTTTAAAATGATACAAAGTAGATGTTTCCACTAACATTACACATACATAATAAACAACTATATATAATATTAATCTCTATGTAATGTACTAGATGTTTCTAATGACATCACACATATAATAAACAATTATATATAATATTAATCTCTATATTATATGTAAAATTATAATGTAGTGTGTGAGATATGATACCTCATAAATATGTATATTATTTGTAAAATTATAATGTAGTAATATATAATAAAAATCTATGTATAATATCAATATATATTATTTATTATTTGTAAAATTTTAATGTAGTAATATATATAATACAAATCTATGTATAATCAATATGTATAGTAATTGTAAAATTCTAATGTAGTTGTTGAGATAAGATACATCACACAAATGGGTGAAGTTCAAACCTTGAAATTTATTTGTAAAATTATAATGTAGTGGTTGAGATAAAATAATATCATCTAAATAATTGAAGTTAAACAAACCCTTGACCATACAAAACTTTAAAACAATATGTATGGTTAAAAAAGAAAACTCTCCATACCAAAATGGGGCCATGATAATGTAAGATTTATCTTCATATATTGAAATTCTTAAAAAAATACTTCCTTTTACCAAAAGCAACACCCAACCAAAAACGACAATGACGTTGAATAAGACATATATTGAAAATGCAATTAAAAAACCACATATACAAAACACAATTGCACTCAAGGAGTGGTTAAAAAGCAACTTGAATAAACTAAAATGAAAGTACGACAAATGCACTTCCGCGAATGGTTCAAATGCACCACCGAATTGTCTTAGAAATTAAGACATATGGGAAGCCGGAGGCAGCGATATTTTTATTTTTAAATTTGTAATTATTGGACAAATGCACTGAGGATATGCACTGAGGCTAATTATTGTAAATTCTATTAGCCTCTGATACCAAAGAGGATTTAACAGGATTAAGCGACCTCATTGCTAATCATTGAAAGCCGAACTCTATCGCCTCCCACTTTCCTCCACCGAAACGGCTGCACGTTTTCGCATTGTAGCCTGTAATCGAAAGAAGACATGGATTACTGAAGCGCAACCAGTGAGATGGGTCGAAGCCCTTGCTGCCAAAAAGCCGATACAATCAAAGGCGCTTGGAGTAAAGAGGAAGATGAGGCACTCATTGCATATATCCGCGACTGTGGAGAAGGCGGCTGGCGTTCCCTTCCAAAAGCCGCAGGTTCCATTCTTCTTTACATCACATTTCTCTTCTGATTCCTGATTTGTTTACTGATATGTTTTCTCCGTTCT
This sequence comes from Picea engelmannii, assembly GCA_009831015.1. Classification (NCBI taxonomy): domain Eukaryota; kingdom Viridiplantae; phylum Streptophyta; class Pinopsida; order Pinales; family Pinaceae; genus Picea; species Picea engelmannii. The sequence goes on from ML786960.1 coordinate 323,871, forward strand.
CTGCTCATTCACTGCATTGTTATCAATGCGAAATTTAAAATCTGTTTTTGGCCTCTGTCCAGGGCTGCAGCGTTGCGGTAAAAGCTGCAGGCTTAGATGGATAAACTATCTCCGTCCTGACCTGAAACGAGGAAGTTTCAGCCCGGAAGAAGATAAACTCATTATAGAGCTTCATTGTATGCTGGGTAACAAGTAAGAAAATAGCTTTGATTACAGGCTTCACAGTCACAATTGGGCCGCACTCCATATAGGCACGAATATGATGCATCTGTGAATGTTGCAGGTGGTCTCTGATCGCAAGCAGATTGCCAGGACGAACGGATAACGATGTAAAGAATTATTGGAACACTCGTATTAAGAGAAGAATGCTAGAAAGGGGTGTGGATCCTTGTACCCATCTCCCTCTAAAGCCAGATCATGGCTCTATTGATTCTTGCAGCAAGTATCATGTCTTGCCAAAGCGATCTTGTAAGCCCAAGCGACGTAATAAGACCAATGATGTATTGACTGATTTTTTCCAACAGCAGTTCCCAAGAACTTTGTCAGAACAGAAGATAATTTCCAGAAGTCACGATCATGCAGATGACCAAGATGTGAATCTTGACTTATCAATTACTTTGCCATCCTTCTGCTCATCACAAGGCGCGTCGAATGATTTTAAGGTGCTACCCAGTGGGATCAGGCCGTCTAACGACGGTATTCTGCAAGATCATAAGAAAGAAATGTGATGTCACGCTGCCCCCCAAGCAGTTGGCAGAAATTGCGGTTCTCGGTGCTAGGATTAGAGAACGCGCATCCATTGGATGCAAACATTGAGAATGTAATGTAGAAATTAATGGGCATTCCTACTATGCTAGTAACTGTGATGCTAACTGTTATCCATCCCTATGCATCTCCAAAAATATCAGGTTTCATTTATTAGGTCGCAGAAATATAATGTAAATTAAAATTGATGGTTAAGATTAGTAATTATGTTGAAAGATGTACATTTATTGGAAATGGGTATAATTAATGGTGTTTTAATTTAATAAATGTGATTTATTGTTGATAACCTTTTTGTATTTATGAATGTATCTGCTAACCTGTTTACTTTTTTACATTTACCTAATCATATTAAAAAATTACTGTAAATTCATAAGATTACCAAGTTTAAATGATTAACATAGATTAATATCTTTACAAACAAGGCTTAAATAATTAACCTACACTTGAACCTGCATTCACCAGTAACGGCTGTGCTAGTCTAGTACAGTATATAATTCTGTTCTGAAGGATTTTTTTGTTTATAATTCTGTACTGAATTATTTTTTGTTTGTTTGACAATTTGATATTTTATCCGGACACTCTGAAGTTGCAAACTTGCTTCAAACCTAATTCCGTTTTTATTAGACACCACGCTGTGAGTGTCTCAGCCTGAAATATCCAAACATTCCAGAACTTAATCTAGAATGAGATTGATTAGAACTCCATTTATAGCGCCATAAACGGATTCAGTTGTCACAGATTTGTATCGCACTGTGAAGTATATTTTCAAGGAAGTTAGGGTAAAATTTCTTGGGCTGTCATTTGATTAGGGTTTAAGAGATGATAAATATTACGGATAAAGCCAGAAAGTTTACTCAGTAGGGATTATTCACGTCTTCATAGTGTACACACAACCCATTTGAGAGTGTCGACGCATTTCGCTAACATAGATCCATTGTAAGGGAATCGATTATAAATTATTTCCAAGTGAACCATTATATTTAACTTTTATATCTAGATTTTTTTTAATGCAGAAAAAACAGTCTCATTGCTATTCAAAATCAAGTGAAGCTTTCAAAAATATATGATATGTTTATATTGTGTTCTGTTCCTATATTTTTCAAAACAAATTAAAAAAAAGTCCATAAGTTTTTCTGTACTTATTTTCCTCATTAAAAAAAACTAAAACATCTAGAATTCATATATTATTATCCAAATATTTACATTAATTCCATCAAAACATAAACATAATCTAAAATACTATGACCAAAATTAAAACATATATCTAATACATAAAAATTATGTCAGCATGAATAACTGCTCCTTCAATCAGCTTTTCAATACAAAAAACCACCAGGACGGACAATTCAAAACTTAGGGAGTCCTCTTTTTTATTTTTATTTTTTTACTAATTTTTTGTTTTGTTTTTCCCTGAACGAGAAGGGTCAGCGTTCATTTCATCTATATTAACGTCACAAGAGACCGATGCAGAAACAGTAAGCTTGTTTAGTTTAATATTTTTTTATTATATTAAAAAAAATTATAAATATTTTAATTGTATATGATTTCATTTAATATGTATTTAAAAAAATATTTATATTTACATCTTGATAATAATAATAATCTATTTTTAAGGTAAAGTCTAAGAAGGTATACATATCCTACTTTACTCTACCTTATCCTACTCCTTTTGGATTTGAACCTGTGATTCTTTTAAGAAGAAACACATGTTATTGACCATTAGGCCCACTCAAACTATATAATATAAAATGAAAGTTTAAATGCTAAAAGATTATAAATCTCTTAAACCCTAAAGTAAAATGGATTTTAAAATTTTTAGTTTTGCAGAAGGGCATTTCAGATTCAAAAGTCTCCATACCATCTGTGATGGCATTTATGGCTTTACCTCGGTGTACATACCATTCACGTCAATCGGCCGTCGGAGCTTTGAGAATTACAACCCTAATCGATCATCTCCGCATTAACCTAGGGCTTCACCCTTTTTAACGATTTTGGAGAAACCCTACTTATCTGGCAGTGCAGTAGGCCTGGAATATATAGGGAGGCCGTCAAATATCATTTTCACACGTTCTTAATATAACAACAGTTCGAAAATTTAATGTGTACCCTTATTTTCACTGTTCAATGGATTTTTTCACTAGGCCTGCAATATATAGGGAGTCCGTCAAATTTCATTTTCACACGTTTTTAATATAACAGTCTGAGAAATTAATGTGTACCCTTATTTTCACTGTTCAATGAATATTTCCACTCTACACATTTCACGTGTTCTTTAAAATTTCACTTGTTATTTAAAATTATAGTAATGGTTTTTTTGGTTTGTTGTGGAATTACTTAAATAATGAGTGGTGTTTTTTAAAATTTCATTTTTTTTTTTAAATTATAATAATGGTTTTTTTGGTTTGCTGTGAAATTCTTAAATAATGAGTGTGGAATTAGCTATAGAAGACTAAAAGTCTAAAGATAACAATCCAAGAAGATACGGACATCATGCATAAATTGTTGTGCAGAGTGACAAAATTCAAATAATTGGTTTTTAAAAGTTGAGAAGAAATTAGGTTATTAAATTGTGTGGACAAGCTATAGGGAAATTGAATAATGATACAGATTAAAATTTAATTAAAATCTTTCACTTTCTAATGTTTTTACTAAGTTAATTTCCAAAATTTAATTTTAGAACCTCGATTTCATTCCTTTGTTTTTAAATTTCAACAACTAATCTTAAGAGTCTAGTCAAATGATCCAAATCGCAAACTCAACGGTTTAATTAACTTTTCAACGACTCCTTGAAAAGCTCGGTGTCTCCTTAGTTTTCAATTACTACTTATAACATATTTGTGAAATTTAGGGTCGACGGAACCTGGACATGTTCTCAGAAATGAAAGATTAGCAGCCAGACCTTGGCCATTGGTTGTTTAAGCAATCGACAAACGAAATTAAGAATTGCACTGTTCTGAACATTTCACTTTGCATACAACGCATATACATATATTTTTTTTTAAATCCTGTTTAGTTTACTAAAGCTGGTCCTGTGAAAAAAGAAACAATTATGAATGGAAGAAAAAGAGAAATCGTCTACTTGCCAAAGATCGTAACACTCATCCTACAGATTGCCAAGGTGGAACAAGCACTACAGACAAGAGTACCATAATAAAAGGAAAGTAGGTATACTTGTCTCAAATGAGCCTTTAAATTATATAAAAAATAGATAAGCTTTTTATGTTTAATTAAAATCTTAATAAGTTGAATAGTTGAATGATGCTTTAAATATACTCTTTTAAGTCATATTCAACTCAGATTATTAAAATCTTATCCAATTTTAAAACTGATAAAAACTTTTGTTTTCATATTTTATTTTCAGGAGGTTTACCTTGATGTATATTGAAGTAAAGTAATAAATACTATTATAAAAGAACTAACCAATTTTGAAATACTTTAAAAATAATTATATAAAAAATTTGAAAATAATAAATAAAATCTAAATATTATAGAAAAAAAAACATTGACATGATTATAATAATAATAATAATAATAATAATAATATATTTTTTAAGGTCAGGTTAAGTCAGACACTAAATTGGTGTATGAGACCTCCTCCACCTAGAGATTTTATTAGTAAAGTCTATGGAGGTATACATACCCTACTCTCCTCTGGATATAAGAATATTTAAATATTGCATGAGATGTTTACCTAGTTAACATTAAAAAATACAAATTATTTTTTAGTTGCAATTCCTTTATAATAGCTTTTTCAAGAATAAAATTACCCTGCCTTTAAAATTTAGTTAAAAAAACTTTTAATTCATAAAGATTAAAGATTAGTTATTTAAAAAAAAAATATTACAAATCAAGAATATGTTGAGAAAAAATATATATTAAAGTAATTTATAAGCTGAAAGAAAGTTGTATTAGGAACCTCCTAGCTTTTTAGTGTGCATGCATTAGTATTTAGTTTTTATTAAAAAATGTACTACACAAATTTTGTTGGATATGGTTTTCTTATGAGTTATGTTTCTATATGTCAATTTTGGTATATGCCAATTTTGGTATTCATGTAGTTTGTGAAATTGGAGTATAAGAATACATTTTTTTTTGGTAAATAAAAATGATTATATTACCTTAAAAAGTCTTCATAGAAATACATGTCAATACATAGTTCAAAATTTACCACCTATTCTGCCACATGCATGGAAACTAGAACAAGTGACCTCTAAAACTGATAGACAAGCTAGTAGACCAGAACCAGAGTCCCGCTAGTGCAAGTTTTAACTGTAAATGTATCCTATATAGACCTGATAACATGAAAATAAGAAAACTAAATGTTTGGCAAAGTCAGGCATCCATCATGGCGGAAAGTGAAAACGAACGGTTGGTAGCAAGTCACACAACCACACTTGGTACACTCGTTTGACAAGGAGTCGAACAACAGGTCCAAACGATGACTCAGGGCACTCTGGAGATGAAGTTGGTCTGCCATGTCCCGACGAATGAAAAAATCAATTGCAAATGATCCTCTGAGAATGTGAGTGGACTGAGCAATTATGGCCCTAAGCTCGCAACATTGGATGGGTCGTGGGTTGTTAGTGCTTCCTCAAGCCATTTCAGAGGAGTCTCCTCCTCAGCCAGGCAGTAATCCAAGTCTGTCTTGGTGATCCCATTGAACAATGCACCGACATTTGAGGTTGTCCCCCTTGTTGAGTCTTCCATCCAATGTGGAGGGATTTCTTCCTCTATCACACAACCTCCCATAGATTTCACAGGATGGATAGGGTGGAAGATATTGACAATTGGTTCAGTTGGCATAGTGGTATCGTCCATCCAACTTGCAGGAATTTCTTCCTCTATTGGAAAACCACTTGAAGTAATCACAGGGTCAAAATTTTGAGGCATTGCCTCTAGATTGCCGAGGCAAAGTTGAGCATCATCATGGAAATTTTGGTTGGAATGGGGCGGGACGACAAGACTGGTGAACAGGTTGGGAGGCAGAGAGAGGGCCAAGGAAGGGCCTGAATACCGGTGTCGGGCTACAAATCTATAGTAGGTCGGCCCTCGTTTGGGTCTGCCCCTTTCGCGTGGCATGGCGTAAACACAACAAGCAGAGATGGTGAAATACAGATAATGCTCAAGCACCACGGGGGAGAAATAGGAAATGGACAACAAAGGAGAAGTGGAATCAATGGGTTCTCAGCCACAATGGAGAGAAATTTAAGGCAGGGAATGAATATCCAAATGCAAATCCAGGATAAAATAATCGCGGTGAAGTCTTACCTCCCTTAAAACCATTGATATGACAAGGAAAGGCGCCATGAGGACCGAGTTGATGCCGCCTAGTTTCCCCGTACCTGCTCTAGTGAGACATAACTAGTGTTGAATGTGAGCCATTAATCTTCCCTTGTTGTTCCGGCGGACTATCTCCCTCCCAACGTGAATGATATCCATGGTGAATGGACTGAGGGGGAGGATGGCACCGAGGGGCTTTAACTTCTCTATTTGCACGTATTCTAGGTAACATGGGATAAAAAACTGTCAAATCATCCGAAATCAGTGTAAGAACACATTGAGTGAATTGCAAAATTGAAATTATGAAAGATTTTAGAAAAACAATTTTTGGAAGCCTACCTTTTTTAATTGAAGTTTTTTTTTCCAAAAATTTAATAAAAAAATTCTAATTATGTGATGTTTCTCTCTACATAATATATTTTATTATGGTGATAAAGTATAAGTTTCTAGGACCATCAAATTCCTACAACTTGTAGATGAAAACAAACTTAGATAGTCTTTATACAAGTATGATGTCAAATTTGATAATAGTTTCCTTAATTTTTCATCTCTAAAGGAACATAGTATTTTTATATTTTATGCCCATGATATCCATGTGTTGATCTAATTCGCCCTACTTCCCCATAAGAGGGAGCAACGTCATTTACCGCACATTGAACAACACAACCTCATCATTAGTTTAATTTTCTAATAATATTATGTTGTATTAAATATTTTTAATTATTATTATTTTGATTTATTTTCTATTTTCCAAGTTGAAAACTTAAGTTGTCCCAACATCCATGTAAAAGGAGAAGAATATATAAAACATAGATAAAACAAAAATGGACCTTAAGCTAGGAAACTGAGACTAATGGGCCTTAAGCTAGGAAAATGAGAGTATTTGGGAAACAATTCGAATCCAACTAAGCTAATTCATCCATTCTCTTGTAAGAACATTGGTGATTGCATCGATAAGAAGTTGAGGGATTCGCAAGATTTCACCACACAACGTCCCCGTTGTAAGTGGAAGGATGCAGAGTAGTGTTCGAAAATGAAAACGAGTGCAAGTGGAAGGATGCAAAGTATTGTTGAAAAAGAAAAAGAAAGGATGCAAAGTATTGTTGGAAAATGAAAAAAAGTGCCACAAAATGCATAAAGTTTGTTAAATTCATTTCAAAAATTCGAATTTTATTTTCCTTAAGAGTTCTTTTGTGCATAGTGTAGAAGGTACATAGCTAGTGGAGGATTGCACTTGAATTTTTTATGTGTTAGTATGCCAACATGGATCCATATGAGAATTTGAAAACGCAAGGAGGAATTGCAAAAAGAAGACTTGTAAAACAAAATAAATGGAATGAAAAGAACTCATTACATTCATTGACTAAATATGATAGCAAAGGTAATTTTTATAGACATAAGTTTAATTTCTTTTTACTGCAAGATGGAGATGTGCATGCATTTAAGCCTTATGTGAATTTTTACAAAAAAGGGAGCTTCCTCACTACCAACAACCCATAGGTTAAGAAACAACACGAATCCTTTTGGTATTGCTTAACTAAATATATCCTAAACTAAATTATATTTAAAATTTTAGTTATATTATATATGTTAGGTGTACATTTAGGAGTTTTCTTTGTCATTTTCTGATGAAAAGAAATTATTAATCCTTTTGGCATTGGTTAATGAAATATATGTTAAAATAAATTATATTTAAATATTAAATTATATTATATATGTTAGGTGTACATTTAGGATTTTTTTTTATCATTTTAGTTTAACATAAAAGAATTTCAAAATTTACTTTTATTCTTGAGATAACCAGACATCATGAGTTTGTTCATAAACCATGTAACATAAGGAAATATTAATTTCTTTAGGAAATTCCTACTCTTAGACAAAACTTTCTTCATCACGGTGAATGATTTCATTCTATTTTCTAAAATCCATTTTGGTAGAAGTTTTGATTTGGGTAATTGATTTTTTATTTGGAAATTAATAAGTTTCAATTAAGTTTTTATATTTTTGCATTTGGCATGGTTAGGAATCACATTTCATTGAAAACTTATCAAAAATCAAAATCACTCTAACAAAACAAAATGTCATAACCCACAAAAAAAAAAAAACTTCAAAGGATCCACTCAATAAAATTACACATTCAAGTTCAAAGACATATCTCAAGCAAGCTTATATTTTTTTGTTTACATCAAGGTTTTCCCAGAAATACAACACTACACTGAGAGTCACAACGATCTGACCAATTAGAAGATAATAACAACTATAAAAATACAACAATTAAACAAGTACTCACATACAATTAAACAAGTACTCACATAAACAATTACCTTTCTAAATTGTTTTTTTTTTACATTAAAGTTTTCCCAAAAATACAACACTACACTTAGGGTCACAATGATCTAACCAATTATACGATAATACCAACTATAAGGATACAACAATTAGACAAGTACTCTTCTAAATTGTTAATGAAACTTAACATTTCATTTCCATTCATCTTTCTAAACTAATTTTCTTTGTATGGGATTCATAAGTAGAGTCATTTACTCGACCATGTAAGAAGTTGAAGAAAACATAAATTAAATTCTATGGAAAATTTGGATTATTTTCCAAATAATTCTTTCGCAAAATACTATACATATCTTCATTTTAAACATGTATACTAAACTTTCCACAAAAGTATGCATTCACATTTTCTTGAAGAAAACATAAATTAAATTCTATGGAAAATTTGGATTATTTTCCAAATAATTCTTTCGCAAAATACTATACATATCTTCATTTTAAACATGTATACTAAACTTTCGACAAAAGTATGCATTCACATTTTCTTGGTTTTTTAAGAAGTAACAATTTTTTTTATTCTTTTAGATTTTGTAAAACTACATGTAAAACCCATATAAAAATTCATCAATTTTGGATTGTTAAAAGACCATTTTCACCAAGGATAACTATGAAAGAGATGTACATACAAGTTTCTTCCTAGGTAGACCAAGCTACATTAAGAAGGAAAACTAAGAATTAGAATAGTTTCTTCCTAGGTAGACCAAGCTACACTAAGAAGGAAAACGAAGAATTAGAATTACATTACATTGAAATGTTTGAAAGCTAAATATTTTAACGAAGAATTAGAATTACATTACATTGAAAAGTTTGAAAGCTAAATATTTTTTAAGATTTTGATTAGAGACATTTAAAATATATTAAAAAGACAAAGTCCTTCCATCAAAATAAATATAAAGAAATTTTTATTCCTAAATAATGATTTTGAATGCTCCATATCTACATCATACTCTTAAAAATCCCTTTCATATTATAAAATAAAATACTTTAATAAAATCTGATATTAAAATTGATTTTAATTTTTAAACGGAAGAAAAATTTCTATCAAATTTATGAAAATCATGTTTATATTTATTACACAATTATTTTTTAAAATCATATTTAAATTTGCTACACAATCATTTATATGCATAATGTCATTCTAATTAAATCCATCTTCATAGGGTCCCTTGCAAGCAACCCAAGATACCACTTTCACTCCACTACAACTTTATGTTGTGTTTTATGAGAAAATGTTTCTAACTTAGTATATGTATATGTGTTGTACTTTATCTAGAGTTAACAGATTCTGAGAGAGATAGTAGTTATAGTTATATTTATATATAAGATTGCTTGGAAAAAAATAGGTTGTGTTGACTCTATTCTCACTGGTATAGTCATCAATCTTCTTCTTTATGTCGATGATATCGTTCTTATGTCAAAGAGTCCCCATGATCTTGAAAACCAAATAAGAATGCTTAAGGATTTTTCCTGCAATATGGGTATCACCGTTAATACTGATAAGACTAAGGTCATGATTATTAAATCCAGTAAGATCCCTTATGATACCTTCGTATATGAAAACACCAACTTGGAGGAAGTGACTTCATACAAATATCTTGTAATTGATATTCACCACAAGCTCAAATGGAATTATAGCATTGAGAAAAGGATTATTGGGGGATGGAAAGCTTATTATGGGCTTTAAAACAATTGTAAATCAATTGATCTTTGGAGTTGGGATAAGAAGAAACTCCTCTTTGAGATTGTTGTTACCCCTGATATTCTTTATGGATGTGAAGTCTAGGGCTGTAGTATCTCTCGTGAATCTTGGAGAAAGATAGAGCAAATACAAAATAATTTAAAACCTATAATTTGAAAATTAAAGGAAATACGCCCTATCCCATCCCCCTCTTAGAAACAAGCCTCTCCCCTATTGAGAGCATCGCTATGACTAGATCTAATGTATAAGAACAAGTTAAACAACATGGAAGACAAGAGGCTTCCCAAAAATGCTTCAAAATCGAGTCATAACCACCATCGACTCAAGCGAGGATGGCATAAAGATGTTTGGTCTTGGTTAAACTATTGGGAAATCATGGAAGACACCATTTTGCAGAATAAAGATACTATTAAAAAAACGTCAAATCAAAATTTAAGGAGAAAATGTGGTGTGATAAAGAGTTAGAGGAAAAAATAAAATTAAGGTATTATAAGGATGTAATCAACCCTAATCTAGAAGATCAAAATTATCTATCTTTTTTGTCAAGCGTAAAGAAAAAGTTAAGCATTGCTAAGATACAAACAAATTCTCATGAGCTGCATAGTGAAACTGAGCGTTGGTCAATTCCTAAAACGCCATGGGATGAAAGAGTGTGTCACATTTGTGACACTAAGAAGGTTGAAGATGAAAACCAATTTCTCTTAGTGATCCGTAGGATCTTTTAATGACTATGGTTGAGTTTTAATTTTGCATGCGTTAATTAACCATTTCAGAAACTTAATGAAAGAATGAGGAAAGAAGAGGAATTATGACAACCATATACACATATGCAGATCTAAAATGAAATAATAGATAGCAAACCATAACACAAGAATTGACAACAGAGTTCGGCACAACTTTGCCTACGTCTCCGGGCCTTTGTCTCTATGGGGGATGCCTCTTTATTTCTGTTCAAAAGATCAAAAGTACATCACAACAGTGTCAATTGGCTACAAGATTGATCTGGTCATGTTCTTCCAGATCTCAAGAACCCTGCAAAGAAAATGGCATGCAAAATGGACGTCCGAAGCTCCTAGAAATGACCCGCAAGCGTATGCTCTTCAATAGCTTCCCTGCATAAAAATGGCTTTGGCTTGGCTTCCCTTCAACATAGCTCTATTTTTTCTATCTTTCCATGGCCTCAATCAAGCCTGGTTTATATAGATCTGACGTTGGTTATCCATCCCCAACTTCCTCCCAAAATTTGGACTCCAAAAATGCCCAATATCTCCCAAAAATGGAGAAAATCCATTAAAATCAGGCTAATACCAAATAAAATCCCAAAACTATATAACAAAACCCAAAATTTGAATAAATTCGATGCAGCCCCTTTTTTGGCGAGTGCCCTAGTCATATGGGACGGCCATGTGGCCATCCGCTCCACTGGCTCTGCGCTGGCCCCTTGTCTGTTGGCTCCTGGTCATCGGTGGTGGTTCATAGGACCGGATCTCGGGCTAACAACTAACCTCCCGTGCCCATATATGGTGGATAGGCCTCGGTCTTGTGGGATCCACCCCGGGATCCGAGGGCTAGTCCCTATCCCCAATTGTCCCCCGCTCTCGTGTCGGTAAGCCCCCTGCTCTGTGGTCGTGTGGTATGTCAGTGCTGAGGAATGAAACCAAGGGCTGGGGCTAAGCCCCGGCCCTTTCCACCTCCGCATAAAGTTTTTACCAAACTTAAATAGTATATCTGCCACATACATAATAAGAATCACCCGTGGGGTGGGCGGTTAGCCTGGTCCTGCCAGTCCATAGACCAGATGGGAGGTCGCGGGTTCGACCCCGATGAAACCCATATAATTTTACACAACCGACGAACCAAAAACAGGGTGCCACGTGGTAGCCCATGACTGGGCCACGTGGCACCTCAACAATCAATCACAAAGTGCCAAGTGTCAATCGTTGAATGGTCCATGTCACCTACCACGTACCCTGCCACCGTACCTTCCCAGTCAGCTGCAGACGTAATCCCGTGCCACGTGTCACCCTTACAGTGGTGACATGTGTCACCCATAGGTTGGTCCAGCTGTCTGCCCGTACACCACATTAGCCTGCCACGTGTCATCTTCAGGAGCTTCTATGTCAGCCTGTATGGTCGTACGACCTGTACAGTCAACATGCCACGTGGCACTGTATGGACTGTACAGTCATCCCCTTTTTTTGCCTGTTTGGGTTTTCAGACAGAATGCAATATCTTTCGGATACGAAGCCCATTTGAGGAAGTAAATATATGGTCGGAATCAGGAAGACGAGATAGATGCAATGGCATTGGTTTCGTCAGATTCCTAGCACTTTCATTTTTGAGCATTTTTAAGCCCTGTCAGGCTTCTAGATCCGATTTTGGATCACACCTCCCCCAAAAAAGACCTTTTGGTCCCCAAAAGGTTACTGACCAGTCAAAAAGCTCGGGTTAGGCCACCCGTCTTGTCCTCTGTCTCTGAACTCTATCCTGTGCACCTGTCTCATCAAGATCAACTGTAACACAATCATGACAACTGACAGTATATTGTTAGCCATTTGAACCCTGTTACATCTTACTGAAGCCACTATCATCCATGTAGAAAACATTACTAATGACAGTATCAAGAAGACGACTGCAAATGAGCTGATATATTTGAAATATCTGCACGACATGAGCTTATCTTGAAGCAACTTATGATTGATTTTCCATTCAACAATCATTTCTTGTTCTTGCTTAAGAGCAATTACTTCATTTGAAACAATTATTGGTTTCTTTCTTTCTTTCATTGCCTTCTTTAATTGTTCCATTGTTTGAAGTGTTTTATTTGCTTTAACATGATGAGCATTAACCACATAATCTTGACCTGATTTAGTGAATTGATATTGATTCTTTGTCCTATAGAAGATTGCCTTACAATCATATAAGTATGGACTACCTAAGACCATTCCACATTCTCTTAACGACACTACATCACATGTTACTTCGTCCACATACTTAGATGAAATTGCAAATTTGATTGTGCACTGCTTTGTTACGTGCATCTGATGATGATTGCTTATCCATTTAAGTGTGTAAGGCTTATGATGTAGTTGTGTTTTTAATCCCAATTGCTTAACCAATTCTTCTGAGATTAGATTAGATTGAGATCCACTGTTGATTAATGTGTCTATCTTAGTGTGTCGCAT
>ML786960.1:339005-350045 GCA_009831015.1 Picea engelmannii
TCCCTGGTTAACATGCAAAACTAAAATCCAAACGTCAACTAGCTCTGATACCACTTGATCCGTAGGATCTTTTAATGACTATGGTTGAGTTTTAATTTTGCATGCGTTAATTAACCATTTCAGAAACTTAATGAAAGAATGAGGAAAGAAGAGGAATTATGATAGCCATATACACATATGCAGATCTGAAATGAAATAATAGACAGAAAACCATAACATGAGAATTGATAACGGAGTTCGGCACAACTTTGCCTACGTCTCCGGGCCTTTGTCTCTGTGGAGGAGGCTTCTTTATTTCTGTTCAAAAGCTCAAAAGTACATTGCAACAATGCCAATTGGATACAATACTGACCTGGTCATATTCTTCCAGATCTCAAGAACCCTGCAAAGAAAACGACATGCAAAATGGATGTCTGGAGCTCCCAGAAATGACCTACAAGCGTTTGCTCCTCAATAGCTTCCCTGCATAAAAATGGCTTTGGCTTGGCTTCCCTTCAGCATAACTCTGCTTTTTTTGTCCTTCCATGGCCTCAATCAGGCCTGGTTTATATAGATCTGAAGTTTGTTATCCATCCCCAACTTCCTCCCAAAATTTGGGCTCCAAAAATGCCCAATATCTCTCAAAAATGGAGAAAATCCATTAAAATCAGGCTAATACCAAATAAAATCCCAAAACTATATAACAAAACCCAAAATTTGAATAAATTCGGCACAATCCCCTTTTTAGCGCGCACCCTGGTCATATGGGACGACCATGTGGCCATGCACTCCACTGGCTCTGCGCTGGCCCCCTGTCTGTTGGCTCCTGGTCATCGGTGGTGATTCATAGGACCAGATCTCGGGCTAACAACTAACCTCCCGGGCCCATATCTAGTGGATAGGCCCCGGTCTTGTGGGATTCGCCTCGGGATCCGAGGGATAGTCCCTATCCCCAACTGTCTCGTGCTCCCGTGTTGGTAAGCCCCCTACTCTGTGGTCGTGTGGTATGTCAGTGCCAAGGAATGAAACCAAGGGCTGGGGCTAAGCCCCAGCCCTTTCCGCCTTCGCATAATTTTTTTACCAAACTTAAGTAGTATATGTGCCACATACATAATAAGAATCACCCGTGGGGTGCGCGGTTAGCCATGTCCTGCCAGTCCACAACCCGGAGGGGAGGTTGCGGGTTCAACACCGGTGAAACCAATATAATTTTACACAACCGACGAACCAACCACAGGGTGCCACGTGGCAGCCCATGACTGGGCCACGTGGCACCTCAACAATCAATCACAAATTGTCAAGTGTCAATCACTGAATGGTCCACGTCACTTGCCACGTACCCTACCACCGTACCTGCCCAGTCAGCTGTTGACGTCATCCCGTGCCACGTGTCACCCTTAAAGTGGTGACATGTGTCACCCATAGATTGGTCCAACTGTCTCCCTGTACGCCACATCAGCCTACCACGTGTCGTCTTCAGGAGCTGCCACGTCAGCCTGTATGGCTGTACGGTCTGTACAGTCAACATGTCACATGGCACTGTATGGACTGTACGGATTGTACAGTCATCCCCTTCTTTTGCCTGTTTGGGTTTTCGGACATAACGTGATATCTTTCACATACAGAGCCCGTTTGACGAAGTAAATATATGGCCGGAATCAGGAAGATGAGACGGACGTAATGGAACTTGTTTCATCGCATTACTAGCACTTTCATTTTTGAGCATTTTTAAGCCCTGTCAGGTTTCTGGATCCAATTCTGGATCACTTAGATTGTCCAGCCTATACCCATATTAGATCTCATTTTCAAAATATTTGTCACACTAGCAACCTTCCTAACCTCTTAACTCAACAAAAATATAGTGATCTTGGAAAGATTCTCTTAATGCTTTTCAAGGATAGAAACAAAATTCTAAAGAATCGCAAATAATCACTTACCCTTTTAAAGTCTCATAAACCAATTTAGACTTAATAGACATTAATCATCATCATTATCATATAAAAAGTCTCGTGATAAGTTTACCAAAAATTATATATATATATATATATATATATATATATATGAGAAGTTTATCATGGATGGATGTTCTCTTAAGACTAATTTTCAATAATAAAGTAAAGTGTGATAGTGTAAACATTTAACTAAAATAAATTATCCATGAGATATCTAAACATGACAGAACATATAGGAGTCTTATTTCATTTTCTTAGGATTTAAAGAGCTCTTCCCCTATTTCCTACATTTCAAATGGCAGGTAAATATTATGGAGATTTTGAAAAGACATTTGAAATTGACTATCAAATAAGAAATGCGCATTTTTTCTTTTATATTTGAAAAATAGATTAAGTTAAAATTATACGTTTAAATATTATGGAGATTTTGAAAAGACATTTGAAATTGACTATCAAATAAGAAATCCACATTTTTCTTTTATATTTGAAAAATAGATTATGTTAAAATTGTACATATTTATATTAAAAAATGAAAATTAATAAATATAATTTTTTTAAATTTAAAAACATTATATAAAAAAAATTGGTTGATTTTAAAACAATTCAGATCACCTATCATTGTCTAAGTTTAAAAAAAATTAAATATGTTAAGCAAAACTTTGTTTAACTAAAAAAACTCATGAAGAAATTAGAAACTTTGGCACTTGGACTCAATAAGGATTAAGAGAAGGTTGGAAATTTGAAATTTTATTTACTAAGAGAAGGCTGGAAATTTGAAATTTTATTTATTACGTTGATAGGTGTACACCTATTGGCAATGGGTAGAATTAATGATCTTTTAACCTTATTTAACTTTAAACCCTAATCTGATGGATACGCATTCAAGATGCTAGCATATTCTTAGTTGTCCTCCAAAATCAATGAACCAGATTTATTGCTCATAACTTCCTTGCATTTATAAAGACATCCGTTAACATGTTTACCTTTTTACATTTACCTAAGAATACTTAAAAAATTAATGTACGCATATATAATTGACACATTCAATGATTAATATGTATGAATGCCACGACCTCCACGCATTACACAAAGCGACATGTATCCACGCACGGGGAAGAGAGTTTAATAGACAGCCGCATGCACGCACGACTTGAACCGCCACACATTCTCTGAGCGACCCATATGCATTCTCTTGAGCCACCCATTCTGTAAACGTTTGACAATTGAAGTTTTTTATTTAGACTCAGTCGCATGTAGCGAAAAGAAGGATTATAGTAAAGAATTACACGTTTGTGAATTGAATTTTTTTATTTAGACTATGTTGCATGCAGCGAAAAGAAGGATTACAATAAAGAATTACAGTGCGATATGTGCTCAAACATTCTGGCCAAAGCAGTCGGTATTACAGTGCGGATCATCGGTATGTAAGAATTACAGTGTTTAAAATTTATTGACAGCCGCATGCATGTTACACGCAACTGCTTGCACGCTAATGTTTTCCTAATGTATATGTGTAGGTCTCTTCAGTATCTCCACCCTCATCTCAAAGGCGGCAACATCAGTCTTGCAGTAAAGAATTACACGTTTGTGAATTGAATTTTTTTATTTAGACTCTATTGCATGCAGCGAAAAGAAGGATTACAGTAAAGAATTACAGTGCGATCTGTGCTCAAAAATTCTGGCGAAAGCAGTCGGTATTACAGTGCGGATCATCGGTATGTAAGAATTACAGTGTTTAAAATTTATTGACGGCCGCATGCATGTTACACACAACCGCTTGCACGCTAATGTTTTCCTAATGTATATGTGCAGGTCTCTTCAGTATCTCCGCCCTCATCTCAAAGGAGACAACATTAGTCTTGCACGAGCATTTGATTATCTAACTCGACGGATTTTTCTGGAACAGGTATGTACTCAAAAAATTATACCTATACAATAGTTTAAATTATAAATTATACCTGCACAATATAAACTACCTACGCCATTTTGGAATCCTAGAATGAAAATCCCATAGTAGGATACCAATGTTTATTTATAATTTTATTTGTCGGCACCTTTGAGTTTTACTTTTTCAGACAACATTGTTATCAACCAGTAAAAATGCTATGCTGTAAGGTAAGACTATAAGCTACATAAAGGCTTTTCTAGTTGAAGGCTATGGTACATGTACATTCAGAAATGGGAAAATAGTAAATACAGTAAAATGCAATGTCTTATTTTGTCGTTTACCTGCAATAGTAATTTGTTTGGTGTTGGTCTTGGTTACCGCTCTCCAAGAGCCCAAGTGTGATGATGAGTACATAGATACGCTCTCCAAGAGCCCAAGTGTGACGATGTGTACAGGGAAACGATATGACAAAAGCAAGACACCATCCCATTAAAAGAAAATCAAACAAATCATATTATTGCTTTCGTTTATACGGCTGGGTGGGATCACAGATGAGCTGTAGCATTGAAAAATATATGATTGTGTTATCCAATCCAAAGTGTGAAATGAAATGACATTAAATGACAGTCCAATCACTTACCCTAAAAGCATACATATGGAAATGAAATGAGATTCACGATATCCACTGCAACTAGAATAAACAATTTATTGTTCATGGCTACACCACCAGGATTTTGTCGAACATTACAACTCAAATATGCCCGTGAGGTGGCATTTATTGCAGAAACTAATTTAATAAATAAATAGGTAAATGTATGAATGTCGATGTAAATAAGGCAGTAAAGGAAAGGAAATGTTTAATAATAAATAGGTCATCTATCTGGTGAGAAAGCATTTGAACCATTGGACAGAAGCTTTGGGATATCTGGTGAGGTTGTGTTTGTAGTCACCAAAGTAGAGCCCAAATCTGGAAGTGTAACCCGCCACCCAGTCCCAGTTGTCCAACAGAGACCACGCAAAATACTCGCGAACGTCACACCCATCCTTGCTGCACCATTAAAACAAATCGTTAATCATCGATTACTAATTACTCATAATTCAAGACAAGGTCGGATCAAATAAATCTGTCTTTTCATAATTTAGTTTTCATGTAAAATTTTCAATTGATGCATTTCATAATTTAGTTTCCACGTAAAATTTTCAATTTTAAGTAACCTTTTATATCAAATCAAATAAGTTCTGCATTTATTGATTACTGATTCTAATTTAGAATTGGAATACAAATGATAGTGAGATTGGCATGGTGAATGAAGGCGGATAATGCGTGTGGAGAAGAAGCTTTGTCTATATCGTGCTATATGAAAGACAATACTCGATTGACTTAGGAAGATTCTCTCAATTATATCAATGCTATGGTCGATCACTTAATCAAAGAAATAAATCAAGAGTTACTGAGAGCCAACAACAATGTTCTCATCTCTTGCAAGAAACCTTCTTTTGACATTTGCAGAGTTTTCCACTATGGTTACAAATACATAGATGGTTACAGCGTTGCCAGCATTGAAACAAATAATTTGGTGACGACCGTCCTTGAAACCATGATTTTGTAACTACACCTCAATTGTACAATAAGTTCCCACTTAATYTAGGTTTCTSATTTTAGTGAAGAAAGGATAACRTTATAACAAAAATTGGATTAGGGTTATTTTAATATTTTAGGGTTTATTAGGATTAGGGTTATATTGATTATTTGATTAATATATTATTAAATTATATTAAGAAAAACATTATAATATTAATTATTAATATTTGATTACATTATATGAAATAACTTTTTTATATAAAATAAATTTTAATTATATTTATTATATTTAAAAAATAAAATATTATTATATTATTATATTATATAAAAACAATATCAATATTAATTATAATTATTAATGGTTGTTTACTATTATATTATATGGAGAAAATCACTTTCTTATATCAAGAAAAATACATTATATTTATTATTTGATTAAGAAAGACATTAATATTTGATTACTATTATTATATAAAAAAACACATTATTATATCAAGAAAAAACATTATATTTATCACTTATTACAAAAAATGTTAATACATAACATCAAGAAATAGACAATATCATATATTATATAGGAAAAAGACATCATGATTGCATTTATTGTATCAATAAAAAAACATATTATATAAACAAAAAATAATAATATAAGAAACTTTGAATACATTTATTATATTAAGAAAATATATAATATCAATATCGATTATTTGATTAAGAAAAACACAATATCAATATTATTTATTTGATTTCATTTATTATATCAAGAAAGACTTAACATTTTATGTTTTAAACCAAATGTCTAATAAAAATATATTAAGAAATACCACATTTGCTCATTTAGGTTTTTGTGGTGAGATATTTGTTCAGAATTTGTTGGAAGAACCAAGTGTTATTGATAGCTTGTCGTCTTGTATTTTTGTTGAATTTGATATATTTTATAAGTGTGGAAAGATATAAATATCTTTTTGAAAGATTCCATTATAAAAAAAAAAAATTAGATAAAATTTTATTTCAATATAAAATATAAAAAGAAAATAATACATACAAAGAAAAGACAATGACATGTAATAATTTATCATCTTTGTGACACTAAAATGGTTGAAGAGGAAAAACACTTTCCCCTATAATGTCCTTGTATGAACACTTTAGTTGTATGAATATAATCCAAGAAAAACAGTACCACTACATTGATCAAAGTGACTCAGAAAATGATTCAAGTTAAATATTTTACTACTATAAATCATAATTGTTTTTAACTCATTCCTTTGTTCTTTCTTAACAATTGCAAATTGCAACACCCAAAAGTATATATGCTTATTCGGAAAGGATAGATTTCTTATAAAAAAAATTAATATCAATATTAATTATTAATATGTTATCAAGATCCTCTGTTATCAAGATTTTATAGTTCAAGATCATATGTTATCAATGTCCTTAAAAAAACTATGATTCTAAGTTTCATTCTATGTAATATATCGCATCACTTCAAGGTTCCTTTATTTTTCACAAAGCATGAGTTCAAAGTTCCTATATTTTTCACAAAGGAAACACTGTTAGATTTTTTTTTTAAAGCTTTACCATAACTTACTTTTCATAATGTGTGGGACAGAAACCAACCTTTTCATGTGATGAACATTAATAATATAGATGTGGATAGGCATGTCGCCGCATTGTCTTGCACATCATCTTATCGTCACAATGTGATGAACATTTGTTGATGTTTCATTGTGACAAACTTATTACAAAGTCGCAATGTGACAAAAAATTCCAAATTTCGCAATGAGTTGAACATAGTAACGTTGAAATCTACCAAACATAGTAAATTCGCACTGTGACGAACACATAACATTGCAATGTGATGAAAATACGATGTTGCAATATGGCGAACATAGTAAGGTCACAATGTTGTGAACATAGTAAGATTGCAATCTACAAAACATAGTCATGTCGCAATCTGACGAAAATAGGCATGTTGTCGCAATGTGGCTAGTAGTGTCACAATGTGACACACATAAATACATGTCACAATGTGACAAACATAAATACATATCGCAATGTGTCCCACATCACCCTGTCATCACAATATGGAAAACATTTCCTCAAGTTGCAATGTGATGCATAGATCCTGACGTCGCAATGTGACAAACACTTCTAAACATCGTAATGTGTGGAACGTAGTAAAATTGAAATCTACCAAACATCATAATGTCACATTCTGACAAACATATATGGACGTCGCAATGTGACAAATATTTCCAAACATCGCAATGTGTCGAACAAATTAACTTTTCAATCTATTAGGCATATTAACGTCACAATGTGGATAGGCATGTCATCACATTGTGTCACACATCTTCTTATCGTCGCAATGTGATGAACATTTGTTGATGTTTCATTATGACACACTTATTACAAAGTCATAATGTGACAAAAAATTGAAATCTACCAATTATATTAATGTCACAATGTGGATAGGCATGTCATCGCATTGTGTCACACATCATCTTATCGTCGCAATGTGACGAACATTTGTTGATGTTTCATTATGATGCACTTATTGCAAACTCATAATGTGACAAAAAATTCCAAATTGCGCAATGTGTTGAACATAGTAACGTTGAAATCTACCAAACATAGTAAAGTCACACTGTGACAAACACATAACATTGCAATGTGATGAAAATATAGTGTTGAAATATGGAGAACATAGTAAGTTCATAATGTTATGAACATAGTAACATTGCAATCTACAAAACATAGTGACGTCGCAATCTGACGAAAATAGGCATGTCGTCGCAATGTGGATAGTAGCATCACAATGTGACAAACATAAACACATGTTGCAATGTGACGAACATAAACACACGTCGCAATGTGTCCCACATCACCCTGTTATCACAATATGGAAAACATTTCCCCACGTTGCAATGTGATGCACATATCCTGACGTAGCAATGTCACAATCACTTCCAAACATCGTAATGTGTGGAACATAGTAAACATGAAATCTAGTAACATTGCAATCTACAAAACATAGTGACGTCACAATATGACGAAAATAGGCATGTCGTCGCAATGTGGATAGTAGCATCACAATGTGACAAACATAAATAGATGTGGCAATGTGATGAACATAAACACATGTCGCAATGTGTCCCACATCACCCTGTCTTCACAATATGGAAAACATTTCCTCACGTTGCAATGTGACGCACATATCCTAACGTAGCAATGTCACAATCACTTCCAAACATCGTAATGTGTGGAACATAGTAAATGTGAAATCTATCAAACATCATAATTTTGCATTGTGACAAACATATATGAACGTCGCAATGTGACAAATATTTCCAAACATCGCAATGTGTCGAACAAATTAACTTTTCAATCTACCAAACATATTAACGTCACAATGTGATGAACATATGACATTGCAATGTGATGAATATATTAAATTTGCAATTTGTGTCGAACATAGTAACATTGCAATCTACCAAACTTATTAATGTCACAATGTGATGAACGTATAACGTTGCAATGTGATGAAAATATTAAATTTTCATTGTGTCGAACATAGTAACATTGCAATCTACCAAACATGGTAATGTTGCAATGTGACGAATACAGGCATGTCATCGTAGTGTGGATAGTAACGTCACAATATTATGAACATAAACATAAGTTGCAATGAGTCCCACATCGCCCTATCATTGCAATATGATGAAAACATCACCCTCTCGTCACAATATGGAAAAAAATTCCTCAAATTGCAATGTGACGCAAAGATCCTAAAGTCGCAATGTGACAAACACTTCTAAACATCGTAATGTGTGGAACATAGTAAAATTGAAATCTACCAAACATCATAATGTCGCATTGTGAAGATCATATATGGACGTCGCAATGTGACAAACATTTCCAAACATGGCAATGTGTCGAACAAATTAACTTTTCAATCTACCAAGCATATTAACGTCACAATGTGGATAGGCATGTCATTGCATTCTATCGCACATCTTCTTATCGTCGCAATGTGATGTACATTTTTTGATGTTTCATTATGACGCACTTATTGCAAAGTCGTAATGTGACAAAAAATTGAAATATACCAAGCATATTAACGTCACAATGTGGATAGGCATGTCGTCGCATTGTGTCGCACATCATATTATCGTCGCAATGTGACAAACATTTCTTGATGTTTCATTGTGATGCACTTATTGCAAAGTCGTAATGTGACAAAAAACTCCAAATTGCGCAATGTGTTGAACATAGTAACGTTGAAATCTACCAAGCATAGTAAAGTCACACTGTGATGAACACATAACATTGCAATGTGATGAAAATATAGTGTTGAAATATGGCGAACATAGTAAGGTCATAATGTTATGAACATAGTAACATTGCAATCTACAAAACATAGTGACATCGCAATCTGACGAAAAAAGGCATGTCGTCGCAATGTGGATAATAGCGTTACAATGTGACAAACATAAATACATGTCGCAATGTGACAAACATAAACACATGTCGCAATGTGTCCCACATCACCCTATCATCACAATATGGAAAACATTTCCTCACGTTGCAATGTGATGCACATATCCTGGCATCGCAATGTGACAAACACTTCCAAACATCGTAATGTGTGGAACATAGTAAACTTGAAATCTATCAAACATCATAATTTCACATTGTGACGAACATATATGGACGTCGCAATGTGACAAACATTTCCAAACATCGCAATGTGTCGAACAAATTAACATTTTAATCTATCAAACATATTAATGTCACAATGTGATGAACACATGACGTTGCAATGTGATGAATATATTAAATTTGTAATTTGCGTCGAACATAGTAACATTGCAATCTACCAAACTTATTAATGTCACAATGTGATGAACATTAACAATGTATTAGTTAAAAATGCATTAATGTATTAATTAATTCATACATTACATTTTTTAATTTATATATTGCATTAAAGTAATACATTAATATATTAATACACCATTTATTTACATACAACCACATTAAATATTTTTTATTACTTTCTTAATACTTTATTATTATTATTATTTACTTTCTTAATATACTTTGTTATTTACTCTTTTATTTGTTAAATTAATTTTATGCATTACATTAATACATTATATTATACATTAATATATTGATTTTTTTATGCATTGCAGAAAGGTATTAATTAATTAATATATTAATGTATTTTTACATTATTAATGTTTTCTTACTTTATTTTTATAGTTTTGTATTCTTAATGTATTATTTTAGGAATGTCTTTATTTTGTTATTATTTTCTTATTAATACATGTAATGCTTTATTATTATTTATGGATGTGAAGTATGGGGTTGTAGTATCTCTCCTGAATTCTGAGAAAGATAGAGCAAATACAAAAGAATTTTATAACATATAATCTAAAAATTAAAGGAAATACGCCCCATCCCATCCTCCTCGTAGAAACTAGCCTCTCGCCTATTGAGAGCATGGCTATGACTAGATACCTAATGTATAAGAACAAGTTAAACAACATGGAAGACAAGAGGCTACCTAAAATTGTTTCCAAATCAAGTCATAACCACCATCGACTCAAGCGAGGATGGCATAAAGACGCCCA
>ML786960.1:350095-380239 GCA_009831015.1 Picea engelmannii
ACCCATATTAGATCTCATTTTCAAAATATTGATCACACTACCAACCTTCCTAACCTCTTAACTCAACAAAAGTATGGTGATCTTGGAAATCTTCTCTTAATGCTTTTCGAGCACAGAAACAAAATTCTAAAGAATCACAAGTAGTCACTTACCCTCTTAAGGTCCGATAGACCAATTAGGTCTTAGTGGACGTTAATCATCATCATCATCATTATTAACTTTATTAATATCTTTGTTATTTACTATTTTATTTTTGCTAAATTTATTTATAATCTATAAATAAATTTTTCGATTATTGATATATTATTTTAATAATGTATTTATTTTGTTTTAACTTATTTTATTTATGCTATATTATTTTCTATTTTATAAATAATTGTTAATTAATAATTATTTTATTATTGATAATTAATCATTTAATTATTATTAATTAATAAATATTCATTTCTAATTTCTAAATAATTATTTTTTATTAATTAAATAATAATTTGTTATTATTTAATAATTATTAATAAATAATTATTAATTGATTATTATTAAATTCTTATTATTAATTGATTATTATTTAATTTTTTTTAATAATTTATTAATAAAATTATTACATATATTTTTTTTTATTATTTTTAATAAAAATTTTAATTTATAATAATACTAACTAAAAAATAATAATTTTATTTTAGATAATATTTAATTATTACATTTAAAATGTATAAATGTGTTTATGGTTGTGGCCATGCATGCCGCCGTCAACTAGCAACAACCACATTAAGTAAAAAAGTGGCCATTTTCCACTTTTTTTAATTAATGGCGTTGATCGGCGTATATCAACCACTTTTTACTTAATGTGGTTGTTGCTAGTTAAGATATGGTTGGAAATTAGAAATTTTATTTATGGTTGTTCGTACATATATGTGTGTTATTGTTTATTTATTAAGAGAAGGTTGGAAATTTGAAATTTTATTTATTGTTGTTCATCCGTATATGTGTGTTATTGTTCGATCTTGTTTAGTTTATATCGAGGCTTTTGGTTTTTTAATTAGTTGGGAAGTTTTTTAATTTAATATGATTATCTTAATTTAATATGACTAGTTTTCAAACTTTAGTTTTATTTTTGTTAGAATTAATGTTTACATGCTTAAGCTAGATATAATTTATGTTTATTAGATCTAATTGGATGTGGGAAGATCTTCTCCAATTATCACATTCTATTTATGTATGTGTGACTGAGAGATTTATCTGTTTGATTGAATAACAAAAAAAAGATAATTTTTTTGTGCATACTCGATTGCTAAGTTGGTATCACATCTAGAAGCTCTCAATATAGTTTCCTCATGGAAGTTCCCAAGAATGTGTGAGAGTAGAGTGTTTGTTTGAGTGTGTTTTTTTGGTGAGTTTTGTGTGTGCAATGAGATGATCTTTGGTGTCGTGGAGGCCTTCCATTCATGTGGGTGAAAATTTTCATTATCTCCACCCATTTCTAATCTATAATTTGTCCAAAACACTTGGCTTCCCGGCCTGTAGGCACTGTGATGTGATATATGCATGCAACTTGCCCATCCCTAGGTATCTGTTTGTATGATCCTCTGTTGTCTATTATCATAACACTATTCTATATATTATAAGTGGATGAGAGTTGAAGATGTTGTATGTAGACGGGTGTCGAGATTCCAATCGATATTTTCACAGAGTCCGTATATGACCTCGCCATCTTCTAACATTTTCATGTTATTTTGTGTTGCCCAACAACATTCAAAATTGAACACATCAAATCCTGTCAAGAGGCTTCCAACACGTCCTAGAAGTATCGTTAAAAAAATTGTCCGTCAATAAAAATGTGAATTTTTTTTTTTTTCATTTTATTGAGAAATTCAAATCTTTATTAAAGATTTCATGTGAAATGTAATGTTTTAAACACTGTCCATCAATAAAAATGTGAATTTTTGTGTTTTTCATTTTATTGAGAAATTCAAATCTTTATTCAAGATTTCATGTGAAATGTAATGTTTTAAACACACATCCAGTAATTTGGGTTCAATCTCGTTTTTCAAGTTACTCCCACCAGATTCCCGAATCCTAATTTTCAAGTTACTCCCACCAAATTCTTGAATCTTGATTTTCGAGTTAATCCTACTACAAAAGCTATATTAAAGTACATGACAGAGGTTTTCCTTTTACCTTACCTTCTATCCACAAGAGTACATTCATGGCGGATGTCGAACAATTAGAGGTTCAACATTAACACTTTTGCAGAAGCACATGTCAATAGTTACGATTATGGTCTCCCTTCTGGTTCTTTTTATTTTGTTATTGTACTTTTCCCCGCCACATATTGCAAGTATTATCGAGTTGTTATACATCAGTCTCCATATTTTATTATGTTGTTTTAAGGTGAATGTAGGTTTTTGACATTTGGCATTAGGGTTTTAACACAGGATTTGAACTCGCAACCACATACAATGCCTGCTAACGATTCTTTCTTGCAGTTGGATTAAGTACGTGATTTGAACTCGCGACCACATACGATGCCCTCTAAGGCTTCATTGTTGTAGCTCCCTTAAGTTGAATTGGAGGCTTCATTGTTGCAGCTAGATTAAGTATGAGATTTGAACTCGCGACCACATACGATGCCCACTAAGGCTTCATTGTTGCACCTGCCTTAAGTTGAATTGGTGTAGAGAATTAGGGGCTTCTTCAAATAAAGAGATGTTGTGGGACTTGAACATTTGATCACTCGGTTTCTCCTCGACTTCCGTGGGAACTCTCTAGATCCATGAAATCTATGTTTTGCTTGCGTTCTTCTTTCTGATGTTTCCCTTTGGTTGAATGTATATATCAACATACCCGAAATAAAAGCATTTGATGTTTAGGAGGAAACCCAACATTCGTTGCAGGGAAAATATGAGTTTATACTGTAACCCCCTTTCTCGAATCTTATTTCTTTTTCTTCAACAAGATTATTCTAGACTTTAAATTCAACATTCTCTTTTTGCATCTATGTTGCAACATTTTGTTCTATCCTTATGTTATCTAGAGTGCATATGATTAGTCACAGTCTTACTCGTGTCTCTTTTTGTACCCTTCTAAAAATGTTTAGTTTAACATGTCTCTCTCCCTATTTATATTATATCGGATCCTATTTTTTTCTCTACTATATTGGCCTTTAAATTAGTTATTTGTAATGTGACATGCTACTTCATTTGGCCTTTAGATTAGTTATTTTTAATGTGGCATGCTTCTTCCTTTCCCCACTGACGAATCAATGGTAACTCAAAAAAACTTTACAAACACTTCATATTCGTTAATTGAGTGCAACGTGTACCTAGGTACTGGGTTGCATTATTTTTTTATTTTATCTTTTATTCTTCTATATGATGTGACCCAACATTAAAAATTGTGTCTTCCAATAAATAGCTTAAAACCTAGTTTCACTTTCCCCTCTGATATTTCTCATGAGTAAAGCGTAGTGGCGAATTTTTTCTAGGTTGTGCAAAAACAAATGTATTTTGGATTTTTGGAGGTAGGTATTTCTCAAAGTTCTTGATTTAATGCATAACTTTCCAGGATTTTTGGAGGTAGGTATTTCTCAAAGTTATTTTGGATTTTTGGAGGTAGGTATTTCTCAAAGTTCTTGATTTAATGCATAACTTTCCAGGATTTTTGGAGGTAGGTATTTCTCAAAGTTCTTGATTTAATGGATAACTCTCCAATATATTTATTGTTATTTATTTATATACTTTTGATACCAAAATTGTTGTGTTATCTAGAGTTTGAGATCCTCATAAGATTAGGTTTCAAAATACAAGTTGTAGTGTTATCCATAGTTTGGGATCTTCATAGGATTGGGTTTCAAAATCCAACTCAAAAGGAAAAATCTCACAAAAAAATCTAAATGAAGAGATTTACAGTTAATTTTTCAAGATTTTGTAATGGGTTTTGTGTATAAACTACTTTTGCAAATGAGTTTTGAATATTTAGAGAGCATCTTATAAATATTAAATTTCTCATTCTTAAAAATTTTAGATCACAAATTTTCATAATATACTATTCCAAATTAAATGTAAGAAATACAACCACTATAATTTATCCTTAAAAAGGAAAGCATATGTTTGAGACTTTTTCCTTTGAAACTTCCATTACCAATTTCTCGTGTTACCAATATGATTTTAATTTATGATTGAAAATGAAAAAGTCGGTTTTAAGTTATTTTTTTTTTCGTTTATAAATACCATTACCAATCTCTCTTTGTAATTCATTTTTGAAATGCAAGTCTATTAATTCATCTTGGTATGCCTTCATAGATAATAATCTCTCTTTGTACTTCATTTTTAAAATGCAAGTATATTAATTCGTCTTGGTATGCCTTCACAGGTAATTTGTTTGCATGTAATTATAATAACTATTTAAGTGGAAATAGCATACATGATTTGCCTTGACCGATAACTTGTTTTCATATAATTATCATTATTTTATAAGTGGCAATAACATACATAGGATTTCTATAATAAACATATTTAATTTTTGCATTTTTTTAATGAAAGGTTTACTTAATTTACACTTTTCAATAGAAGTACAATTAGTTTTGTAACGTTTCATCTTTGAAGGGTTAGATAATTATGTTCCCTTCGAATTGAAATTAAGACCAACTCTTCAATTTTGATCACTGTTGCCCAATCTTATCAAAGCCCACGTTCATGTTGTTTCTCTTGATGGGTAGTCTAGACACACATCCATTTGCTGGGAGTCATGCATCGAGACTTGAAGCTAGAGAATTTCTTATTCTCCAACCAAACCAAGGATTACCCCTCAAGAGCATCGATTTTGGGTTGTTCGTCTTCTTCAAACTAGGAGAGACATTTAATGATGTAGTTGGTTTCCCTTACTATGTATCTCCCGAGGTGTTGCACAACCTTTATGATCCTAAAGCCAATGTGTGGAGTGCAAGAGTCATTATTTACATTCTATTTAGTGGAGTTCCTCCATTTTTTGGCAGAAACTGAACATAGATATTTGAGCAAGTCCTCTAGGCTTAACTTGTTACCCGATTGAATTGACTCTCTTGATGTAGAGAATAAGATATATAGATGTGTGTGTGTGTGTGTGTGTGTGTGTGTGAGAGAGAGAGAGAGAGAGAGAGAGAGAGAAGTTTGTGGGTTTTCTTATGTGCATGATTTATTTCTTTGTTTGTAAATAAGAATATATGATGAAGAACGAACCATAGAACAAAGAAACATAATTTAAGTTAGTGGTTTGTACGTACTTTGATTCCATAATAACTTATGATTGATTTGATTATGTCTAAGATGGTGCTTCTTCTAGTCCTTCAGTGCTCCAAGAACAACAGTTACAGGTTATCTTTGTGTATGTGAAACAATGTCGAGGTGTAAGATTGACTACTGGATACATTTAGTATCTATACGACTTTCCTATATAATGGACAAATACATAGTTCACTGTGTATTTCATAGATGGAAGTATGTTCATTGAGTGATTTAGTATCGAGACTATTTTTTAGGGTAGTCAAGAATGGTCGATCCTACAAATACATCATTGATGGTTAGAAGCAATTGTATCTTAAATGAATCAAGTGGTACCTCGAAGTTGATTGTTGACAAAGACTATAATCTACGATATTTTAGAGTTGATAGAAATGTTGATGAAGACCATACCAAATAAGACATAGATCAAAGTTCAAATATATTTTTATGTGATTTTAATATTATTATTTGTAATGTAAGCTTTAAGAGAGGGTGTTATAATTAATGCTTACATGCTTACATTAGATTTAGTTTAGGCTTTTTAGATTTAGTTGATTGTGGGAAGATCTTCTCCAACTATCAAATCCTATTTATTATTATTGATTGAATAATAATAAAAACAGAGAATTGTCTTATGCATATTGGATTGTTAAGTATTCTTGTGGTGATAAGGCATCAAAAGTTTTTTTTTGATAAAGAGAATTTAGTTTATTTAGATAAATCCTCCTCTATCAACAACCGACATTTTCTTCTTCATGGTGGAAGCTTTCTTTCGGTTTACCAAAACCCATTTGGTTTAAAGTTTCGACTTGGGTACTTGTTTTTCTTATTTGGGAATTAAGTTTAGATTAAAAATTTTCAATAAAGGTACTAGAAATTTTCACTTGAGTATGGTTAAGAACCCTAGTTTACTAGAAACTGAAAATAAAATATAACCAATAAAGAAATAACTATCCTCCGTATTTTATTCAAAGTCAAAGAAATAACTCTCCTCCTTATTTTATTCAAATTCAAATGTAAAAAAAAATTATGTATTTAATTTGTTTCGGTATCATTTGGTCGAAATACATCAAACATGTTATAAGGAAACAAAATACATCGAGTACAAGAAACAACTAGTACACACACATCAAACATGTTATATACCAAATGGATACACTACTTCACCGATTTGTGTGGAATTGACGTGATCTTCAAGAACAAGCCGTATTTGTCAAAACAATCCCAAGATCACCACTTTTCACCCTATTAAGACCTAATTTCCACATTCGATGTTGAAGATATACCTTAGGTAGTCCTTATTTTGTATTTATGTCATGGTTCATCTAGAAATTCAGTCGTCATGTCAACTAAAAAAGAAATGTAGACACTAGAGAGAACATCAAGAACGATAAATCTTATTAGAATGAAGGCACAATAGCCTAATGGGACGCAGGAAACATTAAAAAATAAATTATAGTCCATTACTCAATTAATGTATCTCAACTATTCATACAACAAATATTCAGTGCTGAATCGTATTAAGTAAAAAAATCTGGATATGACATGACTGTTTGATGTTCACAACTATTCTGTCATAGAACCTATAATACGTCTAGATAACTAATACCTCGAGATAACTCTAGTGTTCTTAAAATTCATGTAAACTAAGTGGAAACAAAATTTAATTACATCAATAATAGATTATGTTTTATTTTTATTTTTATTTTTTATATTTTTCAATTGATTTTATTTTCTAGATAAATATGAGTTTTTGAAACATTTAGAGTGATACTCTACTCATCATTAGGATAAATGAAGTTCATATGGTGAAAAAGAATGCTGAGGTATCTCTTTAAAGGAGAAGATTGGTGAGTGACCCTTGAAGGGAGGTAGGAGAGATGAATAAATTATTAAAGTATCGAAATGGTAGTTGAGATAAAAAGAAATTGAAATAATAATAAAGTAATAAATTAGTTGAGGAGATTGGGGAAGAATAGAATATTAAATATTACGTGGTGGAAGGAAGTTAATAAAGTATTAATATTAACTGAAATTAGGATGCAAAACAAAAATTAATGAAATAATCATTATGCTATAAAAAGGGAGATAATTAGTATGGGTAATATGAGACAATTATTAATGGTGATAAGGGAAAATTAATAAAGATAATGAATGGAGTGACTATGTTAAATTGAAATAAAAAGATGGGAGTTGATTGATTATCAAGGTGATGAATAGTGAGCTTTTAGCATTGGGTAAGTTTGTAGTCATCTTTGCGATTGAAATTATTAGGATGTTTTTCAGTTTCAAGAGCTTCTAGAATGAGGTGAGAGGAGTAATGAGGGGCCAATGATGAAATTTTATTTTGGTTAAACAAAATCAGGTGTTTGGATTTAAATGAGTGTTCAACCAGATTTGTGATACCCCAAAACTTTAAAACTATTATTATTTTTATTATTATTGTTGTTGTTGTTTATCAACACATTATGGATCTTTATGATCAAACTCAAGTACTTATTTTTTTATTAATAAAAGAGGAAGCATAGATTGAGTAGGACTGTTAGAAGAGAGGGTCTATTGATCCAAAAGAGAAATAGCCAAGTTACAACATATGGAGAAAAGTGGTCAATGAATAGGATGATCGTGCATGTGTCAAATACCTAGGGAAATATTATAAAGGAAGAGGAAACAAAGAGGATGGGATGACTATTTGATGCAGATGCAAAATATATAGAAATTGCATGACATGAGATTACTCATGTAAAACTTGTAGCCCTAAAACCTGTACCAAGTCACTTGGTTAAGTTATGGGATCTGGATTCATCTTGAGGGTGACAAAGTGAGCATATGTAGCTACTCTAATCTATGGTTGGGAGGAACAACCTACTTAAAAATCTCCAGTTAGAGGTGTTTCTTCCATGTTCCAATATTATTATGTATAAGTTTATTGTTGATTAGAAATGCAAATTATTCATAAATTAAATGATTTTCCTTCTTCTAGATTCAGCTATCCGATTGTGTATATTAGGGAATTGATCAATAAACGAATTCCTAGATTATATTGGTGAAAGTATTACCATGTAATTTTCATGTATCTACCAAAGTTTAAGTGTGATAAAACTCTATGTAGTTTTGATTGTAACTAATAGGGTGGTAAAGAAATCGTAATATAATGAAATGAAGTTAAAATAGAATTGGTATCAAGGATTATTCATATTAACCCATTGAGGATAAAAACCTTAAAGAAAAAATATAGAGTATCTAAACTAGGTATGAGTCCCTTTTCCAGAGTTATAAATTCCAATACGAAAACAAAAAAAATTAATACACGGATAAATTTCCTTCAAACCAGTAAGTTTATTACGCAGAACAAAAG
The DNA here is from genome assembly GCA_009831015.1 of Picea engelmannii. Taxonomy (NCBI): domain Eukaryota; kingdom Viridiplantae; phylum Streptophyta; class Pinopsida; order Pinales; family Pinaceae; genus Picea; species Picea engelmannii. The sequence continues at coordinate 358,709 of ML786960.1, forward strand.
ATCATAATACAAGTATTCCAAGTTAAATAGATAGAGGAAAGTGTCAATAGAACATTGGTAGGTAAGCATGAAATCTCTTTTATGCATAGAACAATCTCAAACGATGGTTCCATGTCCTACACCATCAGTTTTAAGTCTAAAATGGAAACCGAAGTACCTTTTGAGGGTAAAAGCTCTGGTATTGAAGCCATAATTAAACCCTGTAAGAAAAATCATAACAAATAGTGTTTAGTTTGGCTCCTGAGTAAGAAGGATTATGACCCTATAAACAATCCATTGATCAAAAACACTTACCAGAGGTAGTCAGGTTGAACGCTAGTTTGGAAAATGAGCTTAATAGTATATATATATATATACCTTGAACAATAAGGAGTATTAATAAGGATTAGAATTGTAGGATATTGTGCCAAAAAACAAAAAAATATGCAATTACCTTGCTTTACCGAGAGCGGTTCAAATCTTCATGGTGAAAGCCTTTGTTGAAGAAACAAAACAGCTAGAGCCTATGATCCATATCTGATGGGTACCATAGTTCACATTAAGGTCCCATCATTAGATTATAGTCTCCATGAACCATGCTTAAAAATGATTAAAATTTCTCTAGAGAATATAGCACAAAAATATGAATTGCGTAGGAAGGATATTTATATAGCGTAGGGTTTAAGTAAGAAAATATAAACTATGAAGAAGTATATTTTACATAAAAACCCAATTAAAGGTAGAGGGAGAGACAAAGTATCAAAACATAATAAAAATGATGTAATATAACAACCTTCCAAAAAAATAAGGAAAACATCTAACTTGCATCTTCGATGTTTGGAAGAAGAATTAAACCAACACTCCACATAGAAAGAAGCGTAAGAATCCATCATTCATACTCGAAACAAAAATGAAGAAGTTAAGAACAAAGGATTTAAACCGTGAAGACTCTAGACAATGAATAAAAAACAGGAAGAAACCGTCAATTTGCACTGGAACGAAATGAAACAATGGGAATATTGTCTAAAAGTTCAATGATGGTTAGGGCATTACTAGGCTAGCCCCCTTTCCAAGGAAGGTTACACTTGACACATGCAATGGATGTAAATGTGTTTAACCTGCACAAAATATATGTAGTTAAACAATAGTACACATATTTGCTCATAGAATTGGAGAAAGAGGAAGAAGGAGAGAAAGAATGGAAAAATTCTCATTAACCGTATTCCACACTCAAAGAGTGAATAATTACAATATATATAGGATACATGAGTAACTAATGAGCCATAATGGTGGTCTAGAGTGATATGGACACACACCAACAGTTACAGGAGTAAATTGCCACCTAGTCTAGTCTCTCAGGCAGTTACGGGAGTGAATTACCACCTAGTCCTAGTTAACTAGTCAATCAGTCTTCAGTTAACTGACTAACTGAAACATAGTGTAGTCAATGTTGCATGGTGACAAAACCAATGCATCATCTACACTCAACTCAACTAGTCAAACTGAAGTGTCAACTGAAGAGAATATTCTCCAGGTGGAATATTCTCTCCTAAAATATAGGAGACTGGATAATGACTAATTATGACTAATAAAAAAGGAAAAATCTTAGGAAAAATAAATCCTAGCTATGTGTGAAGTAAATCCAACAAGGGATACCATGATACGGGTTGGGACACGCTCATTCAAGAGGTTGACAAGTACCTATGCTAATTACTTAACCCAACACCTAACCTCTCATTAAATACTTTCAACATATCACATTAATGTTGTTTAAATTGAGGGTAAATTGGTATCAGTACTATGTCAATATATTAACACCTCACTTAACTGATCATTAAGTTTAGTAACATGTCCATAGAACAAAAAGAGGAGGAACCCATTAACCATAGAACATAAGAAACATAAATTACAATAAGGATCCCATGTGAGATAAGAAAACCAAAGAACTTATAAACCTAACACATAACCAAAGAACTTATAAACCTAACACATAAAGTTGAATCAACATTGTGTATATTTCCATGAGGGAATATGGTGTGAAGTTAATTAGAACCATTATAATGTAGGAATTGGTTTATATATATATATATATATATATATATATATATATATATGGTAATTGGAGAAAAGATGAATTACACAATATCATTAATAAATAATATCTACCAAAAGGAATTTTGTAATATCTATAAAACAAAGAGTTTAGGTTATTATACACGAGATTTTCAATACGATATTGCATCTTTCTTTGTATTAAAAAATAAAAATTAAGAGTAAATTGAGGGTGTGTAACAAAATGAAGTGCACTTGGCCTTATGGGCTCAACCAAAGAACACCATTTTTATATTGTTCTATTTTCTTATTACCTTTAGGAAGAAATTTTTTATTGAAAGAATGATGACAGAAGTACCTATTCCACCCGAAGAAGGATCACATCAAATTGCACCAAAAATTCCTGAACAAGGAAATACTGGTCAGGGAAATATATGGGTTAATTTGAGTGAAAGCAGGGACAACATACAATCTGAATTAATTCAGACTATACAAGGCTTAAGGGAGTAGTTATAAATTGTCAAGGAAGATAACAAATGAATTAGAAATACACAAGAGGAACTTAATGCAATATTGTTATAAAAACTGTGTAATCAAAATTTTGATAAGAATAATTCTAAAACCAATCTAGACAAGAAAAATGATACAAATTTGAACAAACTGAATCAACAACATAATTTGTTTTTAATGAAACTGAAGCTTCAAGTGAGGAAAATGCTAACAAGAAACTAATAATTAAAAATAAACATAAGCATCATGACGAAATTATGGGAGAATTTAAAAATAAAAAACCTCAAATCATTAATGGTGATATTAAAACTAGAGAAGAGGTGGAAGCTTGGCTTTCTAGGATGCTAAAATACTTTTAGATATATAATTATTTAAGTGAACTTAAAGAAAGAATGACCATCTATAATCTAACTAAGAAGGAATATATTTGGTGGCAAGATATCAAGAGAGCAAAGAATATAAAGGAACGCAAAATCACTTGGAAAATGTTTAAAGGATATTTTAAGAAATAATAACCATCAAAACAATATTATGAAGGAAAGGATAAAGAATTCTATGAACTGAAATTGGAAAATTTAACCATGATATATTTTTGAAGAAAATTTCTAAGCTTATTGCGTTATGTACCTTACATTGTGGATGAAAAACCAAATATATAATGCTTCTATATTTTTTACCTGGCTCATATAAATATAGGATTGAGTTTGACAACCCTCGGACATTAGAGGAAGCTATGCATAAGGACAAATTGTGTTTTGAACAATATAAAACCAGAAATGAAAATGTTAAAAATTGGAAGGGTAAGAAAGTTGAAAGATTTGATCCACGAAGAAAAGAAGGAAAAAATTTCCATAATAACACTGCTAAAGGGTTTCAGGAAAACAACTACAGAAATAATAAGTCTTATAACCCATCTGAAAATAGAAACGCAAAACCTACAACTTTCTATAATAAAGAAACTGCCCAAAAAGAACCAGTAAAATGTTGGGAGTGTGGCGAACCACATTATTTCAAGGATTATCCTCACATGAAGAAGAAGAACAACAATATTCATACAGTTCAAAAAGCAACAACAATTAGTGAAATAGTGAAGAACACCCCAAATATTAGAGGAGCCTTGGAAAACAGACAGGAAGATCATCAAGCTTCCATGGTGGAAGTAGAAGGTATGTTGAATAATCAACCAATTTCCATTTTGATTGATTGAGGTGCTATTATAAGCTATGTCTCACCTAAGATAGTAGAAATCTGTAAATTGTGAAAGGAAAAATTTGAAAACACATGGTTAGTACAACTTGCTACAAGAACAAAAAGGAAAGTTACAAATCTTATTAAAGGTTGTGAAATTAGTATGAATGGATTCAAAACTCAAGTAGATTTGAATTTTTTTCAACTATGATCATATGATGTATTAATCGACATGGACTAGTTATAAAAATATAAGGTAATCTTAAACTGCCATGACAAAACATTTACTTGCATCGATGGCAATGGAAACACTAATAACATTAAAGGGCTACTAAGAACCATTAGTGTTAGAAAAGTTTCATCTTTGCATATCAAAATATTTATGCGTAAAGGATTCAAAATATTTGCAGTTCATGTAATTGATAATGAAAATGAAGAAAGTAAGAATGACATAGAAAAATTTCCTATATTTCATTAATTTCAAGATGTATTCCAAGAGATTCTCGGATTACATCGTAAAAGAGAGATATATTTCTCTATAGACTTACTACCCGGAGCGATATCAATTTCAAAATCTCCATATGAGATGAATATCTTAGAGCTTAATGAACTAAAATACCAACTTCAAGAATTATTCGACAAAAAGTATATTTGACCAAGTGTATCTCCTTGGGGAGCACCGATACTTTTTGTCAGAAAGAAAGATGGAACCTTACGATTATGTATAGATTATCAGAAACTTAATAAAATTACAATTAAAAACATATATCATTTACCCCATATCGATGATCTATTCGACCAAGTATGAGGGGAAACAATATTTTCAAAGATAGATTTGCAATCAAGATATCACAAAGTAAGAATTAAATACAAAGATGTATACAAAACAACATTTAGAACGAGGTATGGGAATTATGAATTTGTTGTGATACCCTTTGGGATAACAAATGGTCGGGCCTCATTCATGTGTCTAATGAATAGTATCATAAATAAATACTTAGATAAATTTGTAATTGTTTTTATCAATGATATACTAATCTATTCAAAAAATGAACAAAAGCATGAAGAACATTTAAGAATAGTTCTAGAGATTCTAAGAGAACAAAAGTTATATGTTAAACTTAGTAAATGTGATTTTTATAAGGATAAGATTCAATATTTAAGACATGTATTTTCTAAAGACGGAATAGTTGTTGACCGTGAGAAAATAAAATCCATTATGGATTGGCCAATTCCAAAAGGTGTTTCAGACATAAGATCATTTATGCATATTAGGCTATTATTGGAAGTTTACTGAAGGGTTTTCAAAGATTGTTTATCCTATAACATCTCTACAAAAGAAATGAACAAAATTTATATGGTCTGAAAAATACTAATAAAGTTTTGAAAAACTTAAATATCTCCTAACAACAACTCCTATATTAAAAGTAGCAGATCCATAAAATTAATTTGTTGTATGCACGAATGCATGCATTGAAGGGCTTGGAGGAGTATTAATGCATGATAATCATGTAATTTCTTGCAAATCTAGGAAGCTTAAGGAACACAAAAGACATCATGTAACACATGATTTAAAATTATCCGCAATAATACACACACTAAATATGTGGCGGCATTATTTAATAGAATGAAAATTCCTATTAATGTTCAACAACATTGCCTTAAAGTACCTATTTGATAAACAAAATCTAAATGCTCATCAAGCAAAATGGTTAACCTTCTTGAGTGAGTACAATTTTGAGATAAGACATATCAAGCGAAAATAAAATAAGTTAGTTGTTGCCTTGAGCAGGAATGAAAATCTGATTTATATAGTTAGGAGAAGTAATTATGAAACTAATTTAGAGGAAAAAGTCAAGACTGCGACTAAAAAGGATACAAAATATTAAAATATTAAGTCAAAATTGGTAGAAAATCAAGCTAAAATTGAAAAATCAGACTTCAGAATTTCTAAAAATGGGTTCTTAATGTATAAAAATAGGTTGTATATCCTTGAAGCGGAAGAAATTAAATTACTCATACTCAATGAATTACATAAAAATCCATACTCTTGACATCCTGGCTATCAAAAGATAATTACTATACTAAGAAAAGAGTTTTATTGGCCTAATATGAAAGGAGAAATTGTTGAATATTTAAATAAATGAATAGAATGTCAACAAGTTAAAGTTGAACATCGACATCCAGCTAGAGTATTATAACCCCTACCCATTCTTGAATGGAAATGAGAAATTATAAGTATGGACTTTATAACAAGTCTACCTAAAATAAGTAAGCATAATGATTCAATAATGGTTGTTGTGGACAATTGAGCAAGGAAACCCACTTCATACCATTCAAATCCACCTATAAATATATTAACATAGAAGATATATTTATGAAGGAAATATTCCGACTACATGGAATTCTTAAAACCGTAATCTCAGCCAAAGATACAAAATTCACATGAAAATTTTGGAAATCCCTGTTTAAATTCTTAGATACACAATTAAACTTTAGTACTACTTACCATCCTTATATAGATGGGAAGACTGAAACAAATAATCAAATAGTAGAATATATTCTTATAATGTATCTTATGAATAGACCTAACAAATGGGAAGAATAGCTACATTTGGTTGAATTCTCATACAATAATCATTACTAAGCTTCAACTAAACTTAGTCCTTCTCAAATTATTTATCGGAGAAAATATAACACCATTGTTTCTTGGAGTAATCTTGGAAACATATTCATGATAGGACCTGAAATGTTAAAGGAAATGGAACTAATAGTTAAACATGTATAACATAATTTGAAAGTAGCTCGAGATAGGGAGAAGCGCTATGCAGAATCCAAAATAACTTCAAGAGAGTTCAATGTTGGAGACCATGTGTATCTAAGGGTAAAGACTAAAAAATGTTCTTTAAGACTGGGATGGTATACTAAATTAGCTCCTAGATACTGTGGTCCCTTTGAAGTCCTCACTCGAATAGGACATGTATCCTATCAACTCGCACTTCCAACCACGGTAAAAGTACATGATGTATTTCATGTTTCATTATTAAAAATATATATACATGATCCTAATCATGTTGTGGATTGGAATATGATACAGGTGAAACCCAAGGGAGAGCTCCAAATAGATCCAAATCATATTCTCGACAGGAGGGAGCTTACACTCTGGAATCGAGCCATCAAACAAGTAAAGGTAAAGTGGAAGCACCTTAGTTCCGAAGAGGGTACATGGGAAATGGAGGATCATATGATGAAATAATATCCATTTCTTTTCTAGAATGATCCAGAACAAGATTAAATAACACCAAGGATAGTGTTAAGTTTTAAGGAGGGGTGTATGTGATACCACGAAGTTTCAAATCTAAAACTTATTATTTATTAATTATTATTATTGCTTGTCATCACATTATGGATCTTTATGATCAAACTCAAGTACTTATTCTTTTATTAATAAAAATGAAGCACACGTTGAGTAGGACTATTAGAAAAGAGTGTCCGTTGATCCAAAAGAAAAACAACCTAGTCATAGAAGAAGGGGATAGGTGGTGAGATTAGTTGATTTAACTCAACTAAGTGAGACAAATCTCAAGATTCTAGGAAATATGAAGAATCATGTGTAAAAATCAATTTGACAGGCGGTCAATGAGCAGGAGGCTCGTGCATGTGTCAAATACATAGGAAAATATTATAAAGGAAAAGGAAACAAACAGGATGGGACACCATTTTGAAGTAGATGTAAAATATCTAGAAATTGCATGACACACAAGATTACTCATGTAAAGCTTGTATCCCTAGAACTTGCAGCAAGTCACTTGGTTAAGTTATGGGATCTAGATTCAACTCAGGGGTGAAAGATTGGGAATATGTACCTACTATGATCTATGGTTGTGAGAAATGGCCTACTTAATGTGTGTTTCCCTTAGAAATCTTCAGTTATAGGTTTTTCTTACATGTTCCAATATTATTATGTATAAGTTTATTGTTGATTAGAGATGCAAATTATTCATAAATTAAATGATTTTTCTTATCTATATTCCATTATGCAATTGTGTATATTTAGGAATTGATGAATAAACGAATTCCTATATTAGATTGGTGAAAGTATTACCATTTAATTGTCATGTATTTATGAGAGTTTAAGTGTGATAAAACTCTATGCAATTTTGATTGTAAATAATAAGGTTAAGACTTTGAATGGTATTGTTAATACAGTAGGAAAAATATAGTAGATACATGAAATTGAGTCTTCTTATTGAAAATAATATCAAACATATACTATAGGTAATTACAACCGATGTAGTAGAGGTGGAAAGTATAAAATCAGATCTTATAAGTTCGGCCTTCTAGGCTCTATTGTATTTGCATAAAAAAATGAAAAATGAAAACAATCAAGACAAGTTCAAAGTAAGCATGATAAGTCGTGCTTGGAATAAACCATACCAACTAGAGAAAAGATCTAAGGATTTTCTATAAATGTAACTTGGTAAAGAAATCGTAATATAATGAAATGACAGAGTTAAAATAGAATTGGTACCAAGGATTATTCATATGAACCCATTGAGGATAAAACCATTAAAGAAAAAAAAATAGAGTATCTAAGCTAAGTATGAGTCCCTTTTCCACATTTATAAATCATGATACCAAAACAAAAAAATTTAATACATGGATAAATTTCCTGTAACGACCCCCATCCTTACGACTACATGCGAAGCAAAGCAAGTGCAATTTTTTTTTTTTTTAAAGCAGGAAAGTAACAACAACAAAAATTAATCAAAAAAACTTGATGATGAACACAACGCACACAATCAAGGAACAAACAACATAACAACCTAACATACTAGGAAATCATGTAGTTGGATGTAACAACGAAAATCAAACAAAAATAAAAACGACTAACCGCCTATCCTACCCTACAAGGTTAGGACCTCCAAGACACATAAGAAACGCTCAAGCCCAGGTTCCCATCGATTTTACCATTTAAGGTCTCAAGGTTGGCGACTGCTATGAGGAATAAGGAGGTGTCCACCTTTCGCCTGACACATGCAATATCACACCTACTAAGCTAAAGACAACATCAATCAATCCAAACACAACAACTTTGACGATCAATAACTAGAACCTCCTTGGAGAGCAAGAAACAAACACATTAAACATTACAGAGAAAGGTACAAATGTCCATTCCAATGATGATTGTCATCTTCATGAAGCACAAGACCCAAGGAAAGGTTATAATACACACATGTCGCTCAAACACGCCTTGATCCCATCATATGGAATCATGCCTCCACCATGCGTCAAGCGCGATTGTAACTAAGGCGCAAACTGAAACTATCACGAATACCTAAAATCAATATACAGTAACCCAATGCCAGGAACCCCAACTTAACTGCCATACCTTATAATGAAATATATACAAGAGCACTCTAAACAATCAAGGTAACGACATTCATTACAGGGTTAAATTTTTCAACAATAACTCTTAATTAAATAATTACAAATTCCATGAAAGGATTCCATTAACAACATCAAGGATTCAATGAGTCCTTATTTAGCTCCTTGTTGTGAAGACAATTAGAACTGCTAAGCGATAATCATAGTACTTACAATCAAACAATTAAGGCTATTGTAAAGCAATTGAACTATTATAAGGTGATAACATATTATCATAATTAACCATTAAGCTTGTTTGTAAAAGCGAGTAATCGGTTACAAGGTGGTAACACAATAACTCTATTAAACCATCATGACTTGTTACAACAAATGAACTATCACACTGCGAAATCATAAATATCTATTCAATACATTTAATTTAAAGATAGTTAAGAGAATAGGAAAAATAATAATCAAATCTAACACATGTTTGAAGGAATTCTAAAATCTTCAATAGAATTGTAAACATTGGCTACTTAAACAAAAGATATCCCCAAGGCATGAGAGACCACAAACAAAAATGGATTAGAATGGTGATAGGCTAAAATAATAATAATCTTTTGAAAAAATTGACATGGTCGCCAACCAAATGACAAGTGTAACATGTGGAAAAACAAAATGCTAAGTTAAAAAGTTACCTTAGTAAAATCACCATAGCGAGGAGATTTAAACACACTAAAATGGAGTTCAAGTATAAATGTGTCATATCCCCCATATATAATTTTGTTTGTTATATTAAAATGCACATATAATATTGTTTTGTTATATTCCATTCATTAAAAGTACTTTTTCAATGCACGTAAAATATTTTTGTTCAAATTCCCTTCATTTTAAAAAGTTAATCAGAATTTAAGAAAACACACAGAATGAAATTGAATACACATTAAAAATAACCTATAACTAAAGCCTAGAAAAAAAACTTCAATGTTGCTTAAATTCTTTGATATGTTTGCGTGGAAGTATTTATCTTCAGCCCTTTTTTGATAATGAGAAATATATATAAGATACCATAAGTATGAAATATCGACAGAGAATTATCTCATGAAATGCATTTTAAAAGTAATGTTCTACGGAGACAACCGATTTAGATAGAGGAAACAGAAATAAAAGGCATCAAATCGAGGAAGGAGTAGGGGTGAATTGATAGGCATGAACACCACCTATCTGATCGAGCATTGTCTTGGCAGAAATCTCCAGCAAGAGATGTTCGGCTAGAAAAACACTGTGAGTCAAGGTAAAACACAGAGAATCATGCCCCACAAATCATTGGGTGGGTAACTCGATTTTTCCAAGGAATAAAATGAAAATATGGCTGGTACGAGACAACCAATTTCGTTGGTTGATAACACGAATTTTTCTAAGGAAAAAAAATGAAAAGATGGATGACACCAGACACGTAAATTCGGTGTTTGATAACATAATTTTTTCTCAGGAAAAAAAAATGAAAAGATGGATGGAATGAGACACCCAAATTTGTTGGTTGATAACATGATTTTGTCTGAAGAAAAAAACGAAAAGATGGATGGCATGAGACACCCAGATTCATTGGGAGATAACACGATTTTTCTGAGGAAAATAAACAAAAATTTGGTTGAGCAATGGAAAATAATGTAGGTTTACACCCCATCAACGCAGAGAAAGTATGAAATCGTTGGACAATGAAAAACAAAATCTGTTGAGTACAGGCCACAAATATTGTTGAGCAATAAGGAGGAAACTTTGTTGTACAAGCAATGGAATTGCTGGGAAAATTAAAAACAAAATTTCAGAGAGTAAAAAAAACATTAATCGCAGAGAAATAAGATGTTGGGTGAATTGGAGAGACATCTCCAAATTGTTGTGTGGAAGCACGAGTTTGCAGAGAATAAATAACAATGATCACAGAGGCTAATGAGGGAATAATCGCCCAGGAGATAATTCCTTGCTGGTCAGAGAAATGATCCTACACTTGTTATCCATGCATAGGAAAGTAGGGCATTTGAACCTATATCTTTAACAATGGAGTGAAAGACAGTCGATTCGACTCCTGGATGATTGCTCAGGAACAAACTAATAAGTTAAAGGATAAAGGAACAGGAGATAAAAACACAAATCTGTATCGAGACCTTCTCCATGGAGAAAAAAATAATGAAAAAAAAAAACACAATCAAGGAATAAAGAAAACGCATGCAAGAGATACAAAAGCGCAGGTAAGGTTTTGAGTCTCGGGCTCATTCTAGCCACATGCCATTAAATAATAACTTAGAAATAAAATATATTGTGGATAACAAGGCTTCTTACAGGATGAATCAAGCGACAAGGGGATTACATTGATAATATAATTCTCAAGGAAAGCTCATTGCAATGAAATCGTCATCCGAATATAGTAAAATAAAGAAGTGTAAATTAAATTTTATTACAAGTAACAACTTTAATAGGCATACCTTTACCGACGACGACGAGGAAAATATGTCCTCCTATGAGTTCACTCCATCCAGATCCTTCTTTCCGACCGATGAGACCTCACCGGTACCTCCAAGCCAACGCTAAGGGTACTCTTCTTCCCTCTGAGCCCCCCGAGCCACAAAGGGGCCACGCGCACGATACCAGAGAATTCTAGCACCCAGCTTGTCTCGCAAGGTCGAGATACCACTCGTTACCCAAGCTGGGTATCCCAAATCCCATAAGAGAAAGTTTAGTCAAGATGAAATTTCATCAGCGTAACATTACGCAAGCCATATGTGATCCACACTCCTTCTTCACCATCCTTTTTATAGAGTTTCTTAGTCATTATTTTCCCAAACCCTCATTATATTCTTTTTTCATTTATTTAATTAGGAAAAACCTCCCCTATAAACATGTCGCACGATCACCTAGTTGCACCAAAAAATCAATTTATTAATTAATTAAATTTGTCTATTTCCTTCACCCACCTAGAAGTGTTCCTAAAAACATTCAAAGGGGTTTTATTGATGCCTCGACATCCTCAACGTCCAGAGTCCTACACACTCAGGAAAACACAATCAATAGCACTAGTGGGTAAAAGCATGCTAATGTGTTTCACTTTTTCCACTTTTCTGGCGATGAAATTTTATAAAAAAGGATGAACCTGAAATATTCTCTCTTAACTCTACAAAATTATCAAGAATTAAACAATAGTATAAGAAAACAAAACTTTTCAATTTGAATAAGCTTTTATATGGTATTTTTTCTCAAATTTAATATATATTTTCTATGTTAGTTATTCAATTTTCTTTAAAGGTTAATCATTATTATTTAATAGATCTTTTAAGCAATGACAAAACCGCAACCCCCCATTTCTATATCCATTTTATTTTTTTAGTTCCAATTTCTTGAGATTTCTTGTAAATGCTCTCAAGTTTTTTAACAATTGTTTTTTCATTTTTTTATCATATTTTTTAATTATTATTTAAATATTAATAAAAATAATAATTTTTATGTACATGACAAACTGCTACCGCCAAAAATACTATTTTAAATCCTTAAAACCATTTTTTTTATATATAAGTTCGCTAATAACATATAAAGGAATGTTAAAATTAATTTTTGATTTTTTTTTTAAATATATTTTGAATTTTTATAATAGATAATTTGAATAAATTTATAATAACATATTTTATATTATTAAAATTATAATATATAAATATAAAATATATTAAAAAAAATTAAAAATTATATATTCAAAATCCACTCATCAACATTTATATTGTAATTTTTTTTTTAACAAAAGATACAAATAATTGATATATTTTCTAAAGTCATAAAGATGAAGATCATCATGAAAATTGGTTGCATTGAGGGAGTTACAGCGCCAAACCATTTACCATAGCACCCTAACCTAAAATCTAGGTTCTATATCGATAAGTTTGGTGCACATACCATCCGTCGTGGAAAGTCGTTCTATTTGATGTATTCGTTCGAAACTCCCAATTTGATATATTCGCTTGAAGGAATTCAATAGCGAATTGCGTGGCACGAGTTCGCTCGAACGCATTTGTATATGTAGAAGGCCTTCGTTCAAAGGCATTTCAGAACTGGAACGAGCTCTTACATGGAAGGAGTTCGGTCGAACTTATCTATCTATAATTCTGTGGAAGGTTTTTTTTCATTTTTGTTTTAATAAAAGATTGATTATACATATGTTATTGAATATAGTTAACATATTATGTATATATAATTGTGTGGAAGTTTTTTTCTATTTTTTTTTTTTGGAATAAAAGATTAATTATATATATTATTAAATATAGTCAACCTATTATGTATATATAATTGTGTGGAAGGTTTTGGTTTATTTAAAAAATATATATTAATTATTAAATATAGTTCAACATATAATAACATTATATATAACTGTATAAAAGTTTTTGGTTAATTTTTAAAAGGAAATATCAATTATATATATTGATTATTAAATAGAGTTCAACATATAATATAATAATATTATGTAAATATATTTTTAATTATACTTCATCATTTTTATTTTATTATATATATTTTTTATTATTCTATACTATTATTAATAATATAGATATTGGTGAGAGTAATTTTGGATCAGAATTGTGTACCTGGTTTTATGTATTATAGATATTTATATTATTATAATGATATCTATATTATTATAATGATATACAAACATAAATATCAATTAATGTATTATTATAATGAAAACAAAGTTTATTATTTCAAAAATGATAACCTGATAACTTCTTACTTTTTAAAATCGAAGTTAATTTTATTTTATTTTATAAAAAAATATTTTAATGCCATGTCATTAACATTGTTAATAGTATTAACATTACATACTTAAATTAATCATGTCATAATATTTAGTCAACAATATTTCTTTTGGTAAAAAAAAAATTACTTTATATTTTAATGAAATGTTTAATTGTTAGTATTATGAATAGGATATATTATTAAATTAACAATTCCATCACAATTTCCTTTTGTAATGTTACTAACATAAGACACAATTAATAGAGACTTTGTAATTATTGAAAGAGTGAACTAGTTGATAGAAATGGTAATTATTTCAATCTTTTCAAAAATTAGTGAAAATTACTACAAATGAAAAATAAATTACTATTTTCAAATGTTTAATTTAGTATATTTTAAGTAGTGAATGAAAACTTACCAAAATATGATAAACATGACTCTACTAATAAAAATGGTAATTGTTGATTTTGGGAAGAACAAATTGTGACAAGTACACTGAAAATAATTTTTTCTTTGTCATATTCAATATATTATAAGTGATGAAGGAAAAATTGCCAAGTATGACAAAGAAAGTGTTTCCAATATAGCAAGTAATTAGTCAACAATATTTCCTAACAATACATTCTTAAATTAATCATGAAATAATACTTAGTCAACAATATTTCCTTTGTAAGAACAAAATTACTTTATATTTTAAAGAAATGTTAATTGTTAATATTATGAATAAGATATATTACTAAATTAACTATTCCATCACAATTTTCTTTTATAATGTTATTAACATAAACAAGACACAACAAATAGAAAATTTGTAATTACTAAAATACTGTAGTGTAATTATTGATATTTTCAAAAATTAGTGAAAATTAATACAAATAAAAAATAAATTACTATTTCCAAATGTTAAATGTAGTATATTCTAAGTGGAGAACGAAAAGTTACCAAAATATGATAAACATGACTCTACTAATAAAAATAGTAATTGTTGGTTTTGTGAAGAACAAATTGTGAAAGTACATATTTTTTTTTTTTTTAATTTCTATCATATTTAATATGTTATAAGTATGAAAAAGAGAATGTTTCCAATATAGCAAGTAATTACTGATTTTTATAAATAATCATGTGTGATTACAAGTGGAGAAACATTTATTTCTTTTAATAAAAGATGGGAAATATTTATTTTTCAACTCTTGCTCATGAAAAAATTCTTCAAATTGNAGAGCATGATACACTTTTTGTGCAACACTCTTTCAATATATTTTTTGATTCTCTTATAAAGGATAGAGGTGTCACATTCAAAGAACATTGGGTCTGGTCAGATGGTTGTGCAGGGAAATTCAAGTCGACAAGATCATTTTACTGGTTTTGTCAACTTCATCGTAACATCAAAATTAGACATACATGGAGCTTTTTTGAAAGTGGTCATGGAAAAGGAGAACATGATGGAGCTGGAGCTTGTATTAAACGAGCCCTTAGGAGATACCAAATGTGGTTTGATGCTAATATGATGCAATATGCAAAAGGTGTTGTTGATTAGTGTACACACAATTTGTGTCATGGGCCTGATGATAGGAGTGATAAGTCTGTTTCTAGGTTCTTTTGGAATATAACTGATGTTGATCGTGAGCATGCTTATTCATGTAAAACTATACCAAGTACAAGGTCTCTTCATTCTGTTAGAAGCACAGATCACACTGATTGGGTTTTACATGTTAGGGATCATTGTTGCTATTGTGGATATTGCATAGAGAATGAATTCCAAGAGACCTGTTTAAATGTAGAACAAGGGTTTATTGAAGAATGAAAACAAACTATGTTAGAACTTGTAGATCGTGTTAGTCCAACTCAGGTGATCCTTCCAATAGAAGATAAAGATGAGGGCCCCCAATTCTCTCCACACTATGATATTATTTCTGGATTAGTACAAGAAGGTACACATGCATTTATATATATTTTTAAATAGTTAATTATATGGAATTGATGAGTATATTTAAATTTTATATTGTGACTAGATAGCAATTGAATTTAACATGTTTTTTTTTAAGTTTAAAATATGTATAAATTTTGAAACAGGTGATGTATTTGTTGTTATAGCACCTCCTCACAATGCTGAAAACGTTGACTATTATTTGTTGTGGTTTAGGTTTTTGTTACTGTTGATTATCATTTATGTGTTGATTATAATTATGACTATTATTTGTTGTGGTTTAGGTTTTTGTTACTGTTGATTATCATTTATGTGTTGATTATAATTAGGATTAGAGTCAAATGAATCTGAATTATGAGAAAATTTGGAAACCTGTAAATCATATTTATAGAAAATACAATTCTTGATTAATAAAATATTCTAAAAATAATTTAAAAAATAAAATAATGAGAAAATTAATTTTAAATAAATCAATTTTTATATTAAATTCTCAATTACATGAGTATTGGTGAGCTGAATATCTATAGGATGAACTTCTTTTTCAACAGCGTCATCATGGTCATTATATTTAGATGATGGTGTTGCACAATTAGATGGATCTCCATATGGCGTGGATACCATCTTCAATGGCTGGTTTATGGGCATATTCTTTTTATATATATATATATGGCTTTAATAATTTTAAAATATAAATGGATCTGGTTATTCCATGGTGAAGAAATGGTGATCGGTGAGGGAGGTTCCCCTACGCTTGCAAATAGAGGAGCAGAAATAGAAATGAAGTTGTGTATGCCAATAGACTGCATATTGAGGAGTCAACGAATAGTGAGATGCAGAAAAATAAGAGAAGCTTAGGCCGAGAGGTTTATGAGAAAATGATTGCTCTGGCGTTGAGAAATATTGACAAGTTCATCGTTCATTGAATATTCCGGGTTGATTGTTGACCAAGATTGCTAGACTACATATAGATGATGCAAATCGGAAGGAAGGGGAGCGATTAAAGTTGCAAACGATGAGACCCTTTGATTGGATAAGTTCGTCGGGGAAATCAAACGAATATGTTGGGAGAATAACCATGTGGAGATTCTGAAAACGTGGTTATCATTTGAAGGAGAATCTATGCAGACAGGTAAATGTATTGGAGCTTTGGAATTTGTTTTAACATTTCATACAGAAACTCTCGCAACTGTGCTTTCGCCATACAGATCATGCCCTGTCCATCTATATCGGTGAGAACGAGGTTCTAAAGCGTTGGATGATCATAAATAATATATTGCAACAAATAATTCCTTGCAGAAGCTGTAATTAACGATCTTATGGTCCAAACCACTCTAAGCTTCAACCCGCCACTGGTGTGGAATGATTCCAGGATATTGCCATTATCATCCAAACCGTTGTTAAATTCCTCTGTCCTCTGCTTAGCAGAACCAGGTTTTTTCCTTGAATTCTTCTCGCAGAAATACGATGTAGATCCCAAGATCACGCAGATCTCAAGAGTACTTCCAAATTCGGCTCTCAATGAATGTGAAATTTGCAAATTTATTTTCCGTTTCTAGCGATTTTGGCACTCCTCAATAGCCAGTTAAGCAATCTTGATTTTTTGGTGATTGGTTTGATTGAGATCAATTTGAAGGATACTATGCAGTATTTGAAACTTCTGAATGATCCATTGATCTCAACGATCTGATCCACAATCATGCTCATTGTTCTCAACGATCTGATCCGGGATGTGCTCAACAAACACCTCACAAATAGGGCCTCTCTATTTTATTTTTTTATTGTCTGTAGAAACCTTCTTCTGAGTTTTGTGCAGGTTCCAGGAATTGTTTGTGCAGTTTCCAAGTTTAAATTGTGTGAAGAACCTTGCATTGATCATCAGATGAAATCGATGATCCAGACCCAAAGTGAGATCAGGGTTTGAAATTGTGTTAAGTTGGCACATTCACGATTTGAGAAATTTCGATATGGAGTTCTTTGTCGTCTTCCAACAATGAGGTCCTGATATTGTTGTTCAATTTGCGTGAAGTCAATAAAACAGCCTGCAATCGATGTGGTTTTCTGTTTTTTTACATGCAAGCACTTGATACCAGAAAAGGAAACGCAGACACAACCAGAACGGGATGGAGGTGACGGTGACATGTGCAGGCACAGGAAGAAGCGCAAATGCACCACAACAATTTGGATGCACCACAACATAGTCTCAATGACCTCCAACATACGTGCTCCATGATTTGCTCAACGTACTCCACATATCCATACCGCTATTTCCAAGGCATCCATGATTCGGTCCAAAATTTGCTCATCCTCTCATACATCAAAGGATCTTCGTGTGGTAGGATAGTGAAAATCTTTGGCCATGGTAAAATTAAAATTAAATAAGTATTTGGAATTTATTTTTGGAGCTTGTGAAGAGAAACAGGTTGAGCCTCATCAATTCAATGTGTGATGAATTGTTAGATGTGACGAATCTATATGAGCAGAAACCAACCAGAAACTAGTTGTTCCTTGAAGCCACGATTTAGAAGACCGTTGAGTGGATTTGTTATTATTATTATTAATTGGTTTTTCATGCTGATCAAGGGATGATCTTATTGTCTCTGTAAACATTTAAAAAGCATGGATTGTTGCTGCCATTAAATTCATGTCATTACAAAGTTTCTTTTGAAGCCAAGACAAAATGCTAAATTGCTTGGAGTTGAAAAGATTGAATTCTTGTAATAAAGTTTTGCCTCAGCACTAGTTGAACTCTTGTAAAGGAGGAAAAAAGAAGCTTGATGTGCATTCCGGCTTAAATTTTGTAAACAGAAGGAGAAAAGAAGCGTGATATCAAGCTTATATCATAATAAAATCATATTTTATTTGGCTTTTGTGTCCAAGATCCGACCGAAATTGAATAAGAGGATCTTAGATACACCTTGCGTAGTGTGTTGTGGTGAATATTTGCATGGTTTCTTTATGATGTTTAATGTCTAGTTTTGACATAAACATGTTTGTAATGTATCATTTAACGCATCATACATTGAGTACAAGCAAGTTAATTCTAGCACACAATTAAACACTAGTGAAGTACAAACAATCAAAGAAGATATGATCAAGCATCTATGAAGAACATTCTCAATCATTCAACTCGTCAACCACATCAGTAATGGACAAATCAAAGAATTTCGAACTCAACACATCATAGAGCATTTGAAGTTAAATTATAACTTGCAAACAATATTTGTTGTAAGATTACTTGATCAACTTGATTTGTACTTGCAATAATGTATTTGTAAGTTTACTTGTCTTTTTGAAATCAAGTTGAGTTGAATTGAATTTGTCATAAGGTGCATTTTCGGCTGAGCCTGACACCCTAGAGTCATTTTCAGTCGTAATTGACAAGGATGAATACTTGAAACTCAAATCACTGTAATAATTTGGGATGCATTTTCGGTCGTAACCAACATCCTCAACTTCCTAGAAGCAAGAAAGAAAGAAGAGTTCAAGTGAGAGTGAAACAAAATCAAGCGACCGTGAAGTTCAAGCGAGCGGTTCAAGTGAGGGATTTGAAGATAAGCCTTCTTCTTTCGAGTCAAATTGTAATAAGGATCTACCTGCACAAGGAGACCTCTTTTAGTGTTTTGAAAATGGCTCGAAGTCCCGAATTATTAGAGTTACTGAACACTCTAATAAACACCACTGAAGATAACATAGTGATATTGAACAAAACAACTCTTCAATCAGTGCTAACTTGTTTGCAAGTAACGCAAGCTACAGTTAGACTTCTTCAATCTCTATCCCAACTATTGAATGATGAGTTGATAAATCTAAAAAATCAATAGCCAATGAAGTGTTCTGAACTAGTTTATGTTCAGCACAACCCTCTCTATGATGATGATGATGATGATGCTTTTGATCAATAGTCAGTGAAGGAACAACACAGTGATTCAACTTCATAATCAGTTTCAAACGAAGTTGAATATATTCATGAACCTACATTTCAAGAGTTTTCTTTTGACTTCAGTGAAGAAAACCTTTCAATGATGCATCAACATGCAGTAAATCCACTTCCACAGATTTCAAAGAAGCAGGTTCATAATACTCTTTCCAAGCCCATCATCAAACCTTGGGAATAAATCATCTACAATAAGAATAGAATAGGACTTGGATATGACAAGGAAGTTACCTTTCATATTCCTGATTATTCCAGAGCAATCAAGTTCTAAAGTGATGGATTCCTTCAAGAAGCTTCAACTTCACTTGTTCAAGTTCAACATCAAAATGATAAGTGCCAACATTGTAATCGAGTTGGTTACAAGGAGAATCAGTGTTTTGATATCCATCCTTGCCAGCATTGTAGCAAGCATAACCATTCTTCAGACAGATGTTCAACACTGAAGAAACCTGCAAGATTGAAAATTCACTATAAGTGGATTGATCCTTGGAAATGGTCATCAACAACCAAGCGACTATATAAGTCTTACTGAAGAATTCAATCTCAAGTAAAGACCAATCTTGTAGCACATAACATTTGTGTACCCCACATAAGTGGTTTCCTTATGGCGTAGCTTTCGAGCATGGCCCTCACGGGATGAGATAACATGTGGTTTTTTCTGCATGCCCACTTTGTGTTGTACTCAAATGGAACAAATATGGTACTCTCTTGAGCATAGAAGGGGGGAGTACAATGATGTAACTCTCATGCACCTTAAGGGGGGGAGTTCAAAATTCCAGTGATGATGGTTCATGAAACCACTTATGTTCTCTCCTTTCAGCTGACAAAGGGGGGAATTGATGATGGAATTGGTTGTCAGACATAAATTTTCAACAACAACAAACATCAAGTATGCCAGATGGGCATAAAATTTGCCAAATGAGAAACTAAGGTCTATAGATGACAGACTTTTGCAGAATTATGGTTCAATAAGTTTAAGTTGAATCATACATAATTTGGATGTTAATTTTAATTTTGAGAGCAATGATGTGGATGTTTGGTTCACATAGATCGTCATTCGACCTAGAAGAGGACAAGAGGATCCTTCTGCATTGCAACTTGGCATTTGATTGAGTTGTCAAGCATTTTTAAGGGATGTGCCAGACTAGAAGCCGATTCACTTCTCTTGGTTCGCTCTCATCAGATTGGAGTTTACATTAAGTGAACAAATTGCATGCATCCTATCTCACATGATTACATAGTGAGATTTTTCAGAGATGGAAGGCTTTGACAGGATTATGGTTCAATGACTTGCAATTGAATCATACACATTATACATTGGGATGTTGTTGGACACCTAAAAGTGTCAAGATTGGTTAGTGGTTTTCCAAAAACCATCAGATACATGGCATCAATTGGTCAATGGTCATCCCAAACCACAGATTTAGAGAGCACTTTCAATGATACACTAATAGTAGAGTGGTGATACTACATGTTCACCAATTAGCAGAAGACATCAGATTCTTCTAGCTTAGATACTTTGCAAAATGCTCAAATTGTTAAGGAATCAAGAAATGTCTAGATATTGCAGATGTTCACTTCCATATCTCATCTCTCTTCTAGTTCATTTCAAATGAACATGTTCAGCATCCAGATTGGCAGTTTTTCAAGCAGTTCTTCATTGAGGCTTAGCATAGGATTTTTAGTATGAAGACTTGGAATTGATACTAGTTTATGCTTTATTGCTGGTATTATCGATTGGACTTGTGATTGAGGGGGGGATTGTTAGCTTATGGCTTACCTTTACCAGTCACTAAGT